>OX457031.1:50803102-50968102 GCA_949752745.1 Protula sp. h YS-2021 | reverse complement strand
TATTCAGCGTCGATAGTAGACGTTGCTTTCGAATTCAATAATCAAACGAAACCTGAACCGGCATCGAGTGGGGCGTCCATGTGACGTTGTTCAAGGTACAATACTTACTGTTGAGTTGTGTAAATGAAGGCATAAAACAAAAACATATGTTTACATTTGGTCTTTCGGAGCAGACTGTGTTGTTGACTAACCACTCTTGCCCAACCAGCTGACAAAACGTCTGGCACGTTCCGGTAAACTCAAGGTCAAGGTCGCATTCCTGAAGAAAAAAATAATAACACGGGTTTTTTATGAACTGCTGAAGATTTGAACTTTCTGTGTTGTTACAATGAAAGGTTTTAACATCAATATGATGATACAACGGTTTTTTTTATCCTGAAATATTTAACAGCTCAGAAATTTTGCAAAGTTGCATACGTAACAAAACAATCTGCATATAAACTTAAGAAGGCTTAATTTACTGGTAACAAAAGCTTACCGATGGGTCTATTTCATTCCGCTCGTCATCAACGCCTATATACTCGAGTGGGATTGGTTCCGACTGACCACCGCCTTGGTCAAATTGTTCACTCACAAATATGCCGCATTCGCATCTGAAAAGTGCGGTTTCTGATGCGTTTTATTTGGAATTAGGCCACACGCACATTTTACCGGGGATGGGGGAGGGCAGAGGGGAAGGGGTAGGGGAGGGGGTCGGGTCGCGCATATGTAAAATCCGAAGGTAGGATCAGATGCCAAACGGAATCAACGCCACCCTTTTCACCATTTGGATCAAACGCTGGGGTGGTCGAGGATCGTATGTGTGTAATTCAATCTCTCTCTCTCTCTCTCTCTCTCTCTCTCTCTCTCTCTCTCTCTCTCTCTCTCTCTCTCTCAAGATAAAGTGATTTCCTTGTGTTTAAAGGCTCGGTCACACTTCGGCTGGGACCAGGTTGTACGACTAGTCGCGGGTGTAAATCATAGGCAGTCACAGAAAAATCGTACGACTAATCGTGGACAGCAGCACGATCATAATCAGGCTCTGAAGATGTTCAAAAACGTGGGGCTCCAATTCATGATGGCAGACGGTCGTACATAGGACGTACTTGGTCGTACGGCGTTTGTACACAGGACGTACTTGGTCGTACGTCGGTCGTACATAGGACGTAATTGGTCTACGGCGGTTGTACACAGGACGTACTTGGTCGTACGGCGGTCGTACATAGGACGTACTTGGTCGTACGGCGTTTGTACACAGGACGTACTTGGCCGTACGTCGGTCGTACATAGGACGTACTTGGTCGTACGTAGGGCGTGCACACAAACGATGACCGGTCGTGAGCGCTCTTGCATGATTGTATTTTTTTTTAACCGTTATGATAGAAAACTGAAAGAGAATTAGTCGACTAATTCTATTTCAGTTGTCTATCATAACGGTTAAAAAACATTAAATGATTCCCTTCTAGCTATCGGCTTTTTAATACTTTGAAAGATTTTACTCACGTAAATGACTGAGCGGAGACTGCGGCAGCCAGAAAGGGCAGAAGCAGAAGAGTAATCATGTCTTTTCTTCCAAACGGCACTTTTTTCGGTTAATTCATGCAGTGGCATGTGCCACGCCAGTGCCTTTATATACCCCTCATGCCATCGCGCTAATCTTTAGCAGTATCGAATTGATAAAGATAGGCAGATGATAGGGACGAGGAGCAATCGGATATCATTTTGTATATCACTTCCTTCGAGGTCAGTTTCAATGCCTAGTAGCGAAGAGTGTACATCTTTGAAATGTGAACATTTTAAGAAGGATAATAGTTTGGCAATAGGCCTTTTGGTAACATCGAAAGTCAGGGAGACGGGCTTTTGGCAAAGGTGGGAACCATATGCTCAGAACAACAGCCAGTTATTCATTTAGGCAATTCGGATGGGAAATGCCACTGGAAAGTAAAGAGTATAGGATAAATACTCACCAAAAACGTTGCTCATGGACACCACTGTTCACCGACATTGTTGCTCATGGTCACCACTGTTCACCGACATTGTTGCTCATGGACACCACTGTTCACCGACATTGTCGCTCATCGACACCACTACTCAGGTCACAACCTTGCTCAGGGCACTACCTTGCCTCACGCTTACACATGTGATGAATTAGAAATGTATTTCAGTTTGTTTAGAAATGTCCATTAACGTTCCGTATTAGACGGAATCAATTAAATATAAAAATTAAATAAATATCTATTTATTTAACTATAGGTGCAGTTCTTAAAGGTCACGAAATGACCTCGGTGAGAGAACACTAATGTGATCTTACAGCACCGTCGTTATGCTACCTGAAATGGTACGCAACATCGATGTTAACAGGACGACGTCTTTACCTAGCCGTTGCGGCAACGCTAATTCAACACACCTTTAGCTGACTTAAAGAGGCGCCGTTTTGCAGTCGCAGTGCTGACATGAGATGACGCGATTGTAGGAACAACCCCTCCCCCGGGAACAACCCCCACCCTTTTCAAGGGGTTAGGAACAAAGCCCCCTGGGTACAAAGCCCCCACGGACAACCCTCCCCCCACCCCTGCTAGAAATTATATCAATCATCCTTCTTTTCAGTGAATAGATCAGTGGTTGCTTTCAATACTATGTGCTATAGAAGCTTAATTGCAATTCTGGGTAATATGTGGTTGGATTTGTAGAAGTGAGGAATTCTGATTGCAATTATTAATTACTAACGTTTTCCTTTATTATTTCGATTTCACCATTTCTTCAGAGTTAAATGACTGGTTCTGAACCCATGTTCATCGTTCTTTTTATACCCATATGCACCTAACTGCAAGCAACTGAATTGCAATCAACCGAACTGCAATTAGTTGATTCACACATAAACTTGCGTTTTGTGTTGAATAGGCACAAATAAAACTTTTAATTTACATCACACAGCAACATCAAAATAATTGCGATTCTACTTATTGTAATTAATAGCTTGAAACCAAAATGACTGATCTATTCACATGGGAGAGATGGAAGGGTGATCGATCTCGTCTATTGTTATGAAATCAACCCAATCATATTGTTATTATTCACTTGAAAGCAGTGATTGATCTCGGGGGAGGGGGGTATGTTCCTGGAGGGTGGGGTTTGCACCCAGGCCATCGAAAAAGGGGCGTTTATTCTCGGGGGGGGGGTTTGTTCCGGGGGGGGGGGTTTGTTCCGGACACTGCGATGACGCTTATGCAAGGCATCATAATGACGTCGTTGTTTCCAAATATCGGAAGTGTCTGCCAACGCTCCTCTTTATATGTAAGGATTCTTCTCTAACCATTCACCGCGATATAGTAAACATATGTTAAAGCCCAGCTGCCAGTCTAGTGCATCTGCAGATGGACTTGGCCCATCTAGGAATTCGCAGTTGGGCTGGATCCCAACAAGAAACATCTCGTTGCGATAGAAAAATTTGAATTTTGAAGCTCTCCAGTGGATAGTTGAATGATGTTCACATGCGTCTAGTTAACGAAATTTTACAGAATGAGCATTCTGGTATAGATGGACATCAAGGCACCATTCTCCAACAGAATGGGTCTTGAAATATTCCAGCCACCAGCGGAATTTGTGCAAATTCTCCACATCAACAAAGATCACTGGATTGCTCTTTCAGACGTTGGACAAGATGAGAACACGATTGCCATTTATGATTCTTTGTGCAGAAAGTCCCCTGTCGAAACAAGAATCCTGACTTCGAAGTTTATAAACATTGACCCAAGAATGTGAAACAGGTCATAGGCGTCCATCGCCAGACAAATGGCAGTGATTCTTTGGGTGTTCGCGGTTGCATTGGTGAAGACACTTTGGACGGCCAAGTTCCATGTGTTCAAAGTCACATTTATCCAAGAAAGCATCTTGTTGAGAATCTTCCACGTGCAGACTTGTTCGTCTTTCCCGCGGCAGTCATTCTGCGGACACCACAAATTCTTATGGCATTTTGAACTCACTATGGATAACAAATTGCGTTAAAATTGCAATTGAGATTTTAGAGTTTTTGTCTTTTGTTTTGGCGGAAATTGCATAAGATATAGATCAGCAGTGTTTAGTGTGTGTAGTCTTATGTTTTATATACAAAATGTACAGGATTTAAACTGTTAATTTATTCCCATCAAAACAATGAAAAATAAAAACAGTCAAAGATAACCAAGTTATAAAAATACTATGCATTATAAAAAGACATTTAAATTATAAAGGAAAATATTCACAGATGGGCTAAGCCCATCTGCAGATGGACCAGGAAAAATGACTTTTCATGATTCGCAGATGGCCTCCCCTCTGCAAATGGGAAGCTTCTAACTGCGAATTCCTAGATGTGCCAAGCCTACTTGCAGATGGGCTGGATTCTAGATGGGCTGTAACACATATACATTGTTGAGCATGAAATGATCAGTACCGAAGATCAGTTCGGAAAGAAATTGATATCCCAGTCCAAAGAGTAACACTTTAATTGTCCCGGTGTTCACCTTCTAGCACACAAGTCTCACTGAATCACTGGCAGATGTGACGTCATGCGCGCCCTCTTTCCCGCGAAGAAGTGAAATATTTGGGCGGTGTGTGTATATCTAAGATAATAACAAGGATGGTTTTATGTTTTTTATTTTATTGGGTGAAATCTTATGTATGAACTCAATTCGATCACTTAATTATTTTGAGTAAAATGACATTTTTCTTGTTGTCAACCCTGTATATATTCTGTTTGTTCTGCTCAGTTATCTAATACTACTTCGAGAAAGACAGCACAGAGGCATTAAATGTTTAGGAATAATTTACGAATTTATATAGTTGGTTTGTATTGAGTGTTACTTGAGAGTTGGGTTTGGAGCAGGCTCCACTGTTTAAGCTGTGCCAGTGGACCAAATCGTCCAGAACGGAATTAAAAACCATTTAAAATAAAAAAATAATTTTTGTGGTAGTAAGGCATGGCAAGTCAGGGTCGATGAAGAGCTCATTCGGTAACGCGACTGTCTGCTAATAGTAAAAGTACAGGTACGATACTACCTAGAGATGGTATGGTTTTGAAAGTCACTACATTTCTTTATTTGTATTTAAGCCTTCGAAACATTTGTTTTATTATTAAATACGAAACTGTTCTTTTATTAGGGTAATCATGGTTATAAATGCTACTCGATCACCTAACTATAGCTGTACATATGTTGTTTGTTTAGTTAAGAAATTTAATGGTCATTTGTGTCACATGGCACAGCCATTTTGAGTTGCTTGGAGTGAAGTTGCACATTTGTATTTCTAGAATGTCTTGTGTGTTATTTGAATTTAAGACAGTCACAGAGAATGGTTAAGTTTTATAGCTTAAATGTTAGAGGGTAGCGGGATGCAACAAAACGTAGAGAGACCTTTTGTTTTCTAAAACGAAAGGAATTTGATGTTTATTTTATTCCGGAGGGTCATTGTTCTCCGGAAATCGAGGAAAATGGAAAAGTGACTAGGGGTGATATTAGTTTTAGCCATTATAGCTCAAAGACAAGGGGGTGAGTTTACATAAGAAAGGTTTAAAAGTAAGCAATCATTGGAAGGATCAGGAAGGGTGAATTAACGTAAACGAAATAGAGATAAATGGCATACGCTACTGCTGTATAAACAGTAACGTTATTTGAAGCAGAAATAGTAACGTTATTTGAACAACTATCAATGCAGATGCTTACATTTTTTTCCAGTGATAGCATTATAATGGCTGGCGATTTTAACGTAACTCTAGAACAAAAGGATAAAAAATATGGCATTAAAGCGAATCAAAACACTTCTGTTAGACTGAAAGAATTGATGAAAAACCAAAAAAGGTAGATATCTGGAGAGAAGAGCACCACGATCTCTTAAATTTTATTTGGTCCAGGAATATACCACCAGTTATGTGCAGATTATACTTTTTTCTAATTAATGTCCCTAGTTATAAAAAATCAAATATACTGAAAAGTATAAATGCCGACCACAAATTAAATTATTTAGAATTGGCAGATTCTGGAAATTAAATACATATAATAGTCTTTTAGAAAATAAAGCTATAAAAAATCTATTATAAAATTGATCACAAACAGAAAAAGCAGAGAACAAACGAATACTTTGGGACATAATTAAATTTGAGATTAGAATCCGTACAATCGAATTTTCAAAAAAAAAATAGCTGAAGAAAAGAGCGAATTGGAAAAAGATTACGGAAATGTGATGAGTTATACTCAAAGCTGTGCGATACAGAGCTCAGTTCAGGCGAGATAGCGGAATACTTAAATTGTAAAACAATCCTCTCAGAAATAAAAAGGTTTTAAACAACAGGGGGCCTTTGTGCGGTCTGGGGCCCAATTTATAGAAAAAATGAAGAGTAATAAATCTTTTTTCAATGAACAAACAGGAATATTTGAAAAGAAAAATGTAGATAAATTTAAGGTAAATGACACGGTTGTTATGGAGCGAGCTCTTATTCTTCGAGAGTTAAGACGTTTTTACAGGAATCTTTATCAAACGACGGACCCAAACTAAGAACACCTGAAATTTAATATACTATTAGGAAAGGAATTAGGAAAGGTGACTGAAGTGGATAAAAATTTATGTGAAGGACCCCTGACCGCATTGGAATGTAGATGTGCTTTGGATCGCATGAAAAATGGTATAAAAGTCTGTGGTCCGATGGTTTAAGTCCCGACTTTAACAAAACTCTTTGGCCATATATCGGAAACATTTCGGTTGACACATGAAACCTCGCCGCGGAACAGGGGACATTATCACTATCTCAAAGTTAAAAATTCGAGAACAGTTTCCCTTATAAATGTAAACTACAAAATTCTTACTAAATCGCTAACCCTGAAAAAAATTTGCTTAAGATTATTCATGAAAACCAAAGTGGTTTCGCGTTACATAGGTGAAAATATTTGACTGGTGCAAGACGTTATAAATAAGTTAAATATTCAGCAAAACATGGCTTTTTATGCCCGATTTTGAAAAGGCATTTGATAGTGTGGAGTTGATTTATATGTATAAAGTTTTAGAAAATTACATCTTGAAGTTTTTGTAAAAATTAGATATGTACCTCTTACAAGAATATATCGATTACCGTTATTAACAATGGATATTCCTGTGGTTTGCTTGATATTAATTGTGGCGTTAGACAGGGCTGCCCATTGTCAACAACCTGATTTATATTGAATATCGAACCATTAGTACAGTTAATTAGAAATTAAGACAAAATTCCGGTTTATGTTTTGTTGATGTTGAGTATAAGATCTCTCTGTTTGCAGATGACTCAGCTTGCTTGCTGAAGGATATTAATTCAATTAATCAAGTGTTTGTGATTGCAAAGTAGTTCTCAAGAAACTCTGGATTGAGAGTCAAAATATTGAAGAAAACGATACTTTTTATAGGTCCATGGAGAGTCTAACCTAAAGTAAATTATGACCTTACGGTTATGGAAGGAAGCTCAACATGCTAGGTATTGAAGTAGGGGTTCAAGTTGTAAAATGTACACAGGTTAATATTGTAGACAAAACAAAAAATTTAGGTACACGCCTAAACCTTTGGAGTCAGAGATGTCACTATCTGCAGAATTTCGGCTGATTTATTGTTCTGTTCACAGACTTTTTGTGACTGTGAGTTAGTGTCTACAATATCAAAACCGTTAGTTATGCCTTGAATGAGAAAATCACAGTCCTCGTCGTCTCTCAGCAGTTGTTTCCAGTTATCCAATTTTACAGTTAGTGGGCTAAACACGCCTGTATTTCATTCATGCTTATGCGCTAAGTGGGTTTTGTAGCACACTCTACACAGGTGAACGAATAGGCACTTTTGGCGAATTGCCGATCACAACCTTTTGGCGAGTCTAAATTGCGACAAATTTCCTTACCGGCTATGGGTTCATGTTGCATATGGTCACGTTTTCTCTGGACTCGCGCTTGTTTATCTACTGAATTGGCAGGGTTGTTTAGATAGTGCGAGAAGATGCAAAAGATCAACGCCGAAGTGTCTGAAAATCTAAAGTGTGCCCTCGTTGTACCTCTTCTCATGAAAGCCCGTCTGGATCCATATATTTTGAGAAACTATCGTCCAGTTTTGAATTTAAGCTATGTTTCCAAAATCGTTGAACGTGTAGTAGCAGCTCAGTTGAACCAACACCTTATCACACACAATCTTTTGTATAAATATCAATCAGCCTATCGTATGCTCTGTTCCACCGAAACTTAACTGTTACGAGCTCAGAGTGATGTCATGAACGCTCTTGAAAGAAAGTCTATAGTTGCACTAGCGATGTCAGATCTTAGTGCAGCTTTCGATACCATTGACCACGATACGCTGTTCACACGTCTATGCCACCGCTTTGAAGTAAGCGGTGCTTTATAATGGCTTATGTCCTACTTATGTAACCGAACTCAGACTGTGATCGTGAATGGTTTTACCTCATCAGTTGCTATCCTCAGCCGGATATAGATAATAAATATAACGTTAAATATCATTTCTATGCTGATGACTCGCAAATTTATATTGCTTTTGATCACAAAAAGGACACTGCAAAGGCTATCAACACTATTGAAGAATGTATCCTGGCTTTCGGGAAATGGATGTGTGCAAATTTTCTAAGCTCGACGACGACAAGACTGAACTTATTTTACTTGGCTCAAAATGTAATTTGTCGCGACTTGAGTTATTGAAATCGATATCGAATCTACAATTATTTCATCCGCACCTACAGTAAAAAATCTGGGTGCTATGTTGGATAATTCGCTAACCATGGATAAATTTATCAGCCTGAAAGTATCGTCTGCATTGTTTTACCTACGAAACATAGCTAGAATTCAACGATTTTAACTCCTTATGCCACTAAGTTGCTAGTTCATGCATATGTTATATCTCGCCTGGATTACTCCAACTCTCTACTCTATGGTGTTAATAAATCATTAATTCGCAAGCTTCAAGTCGTGCAATACTCGGCAGCTCATTTCCAAATTGAACAGATTTAACTGTATAACGCCCCTATTCATCGATCTGTACTGGCTACCGGTAGAACAGCGGATAGCATTCAAAATTCTAGTCATTTTAACTGTATTCATGGACGCGCACCTCAATATTTAGTGGATTTAGCAAACACCGTACCGGAACTGTCGCTCGCTCCGATCAGGTAGCCACGGATTACTGGTGGAACACAAAACTTAAATAGTCACTCAGTCAATCAGTTCAAAGTTCTCATTTACTGCTCTGGAACATTTCCCCGAGGTTTCCACCGAATGTTGTGCTCTGCTCCTAGTAGAAACTGCTCAACAGTCTTGCTACCATCTCTGCGGTCCCTGCATAGCTGGCGAAGTTGGACTTGGAGCTGACTACACCCGCTTTGTTTGTTTTAGTAAAAAATCCAGACCATACGGGGACCAGATAGGGGTATACTACTCCGTAACCTGCCACAAATGTGCCGGAGTGGGTGAACAGCGTAGTTTTGGGTCTCCCTGTGTTTGTGTTATTCCAAATCACCAGACAGTTATACGGCAGGCAAGATTCGAGCCGCCCTTCGCCTTGACATGAGGTGGATGCACCGTGAACGAGTTGCTTTATGGTGCGGTTAATCGAACATTTTTTCATTCATTTTTATTTCTTTTTTCTTAAGTTGCCATTTTGTCCTCTTTGCCACTTTGCCATTATGTCCGTTGCCGTTTTGTCCGTGCCGTCCGGAAAACTGTCAACTGGACAAGTAGCCCCAGGCGGGCATGTGCCACCCGAAACACTACCCCCTGGACATGTGCGAACCAGAAAAGTGCCACCCGGACAAGTGCCGCCATGTCCATGCGGAACTGGTCCTGCTCCTAAAAACAGCCTCTTTTAAAGGGGCGTGGCCAGTTGAGCATCCGTACAAATGACCACCCGTAATTTTACCACCCGCCATTTCACCATACCGCAGTTTGACCATCCCCTTAATGAAAAAAAAACCGGACATTTGACCACCTTTTTGGAGTTTATTGCCTTTGACTACAGAAACAAAATATAGCACACAAAGAATTAACCAAAGTTACTTTTGAAGCCATATAGTGTGTCCAATTCCTCTCAAACACTGACAATGTTTTGCAAAGTGTGCACATAAATCACTAAATAGTAACTGTCCAAATCGTACATTGTTACCAATTCCTCTCAAGAACTCCTCCAGTCTTTTGCGCTCTTCCCCAACAGATCTTTGATCAGAACTTGGATGCGTCTCTGGAATTCCACACATTGTCGCTTGGGACGTTTCTTCAGCGGTTCGCCTACAGCCTCCTGCATGATTTTGGTGCATGCCATCGCTGCGTCATTGCGTGATGCAACAATAGTCGTGAAGAAGGTGGTATGTTTGTGTCCAAACAGCTGCAGAAAGGCACGGTTCCACACCTCACACATGTTGTTGGTGCGATGTTGACCTTCCAGGGTAATGTCATGAACATTCCACTTTATGGTCTCAAACAGAGGCGGGACACGGCGCAAGATGGCGGGTTGGAGCTCATCTTGATCGATGACTGGCTGCACTTGGTGATAACTTCTGGTCGCGTAGGTGCGGTCAAAGTAACTGATCCGATCTTCAAGTTCCGATGGAGCTGTGTCCCGGACGACGCGCATTCCTTCGGAAAATTTGGTTTTATTTCGTGTTGAAAAACTGCGAGTATTTATACCAAAAAAGTACCTGAGCTGACACAACATATTCCACCATGTCTGGGTTTGTTGCTTTAACACCGGAGTGCAAAGTTAGGCACTGCTTTCCAAAGTTTTAGCTTTGTTGTTATAACGCCGGAGTACGGAGTTTGCTGCTTCAGTAGGGGAGAAACGACAGTTCTGGACCGGGAAGTGACGTCATACTGACGTCATCGGGTGGTCCAGAACGGACATGACTGTTTTGGACCAGATGGTGATTGATAGAGTGCGCGCCCGTGTCAATGACGTCACCATGACGTTGTTATGACGTCATCATGACATCACCATCATGACGTTATAATGACGTCATAATGATGTTATTACATCATGACATCATACTAAGACAGTCCTAAGCAGCATAACCCTAAGTCACCTGTCAATCATCATGACGTCATTAGTCATGTGACCTGTCAATCATCGGTCATGTGACCCTAACCCTAACAAGACTTCCAGACCACTTTTTGACGTCATAATGACGTCAGACCCCTAGGAGACGTCCCTTCTACCATCTGTCTATCGTGAGGAAACGACAGTTCCACCATAATACATAATACACGTTCATAATGCATTCTATGGTTTAGGGTTAGGCTGCCCATACCCGCGCTCGAACCACCAACCTTCCGAGCATGGGTCCGACCAGGAGTCCCACGCTCTACCAACTGAGCTATTCCGAACTGAACCAGAATGTTTTGTGAAAACATGCCATATAAGGCTATAATGCACACATTCATGTCTGGTCCAAAAACCCCCATGTTATAGTAGTGGAAAAATCATCAGCGTGGGAACGATCGATAAATTTCAGAGTGCACTAGTTCAGAGCGTGGGAACGATCGATAAATTTCAGAGTGCACTAGTTCAGAGCGTGGGAACGATCAATAAATTTGAGAAGGAATGGGATTTTTCCTACGTTAAGTCTAATGTTATGTTTTATGTTATAGTAGTGGGAAAATGGTAGTTCTAGACCAACTTTAACAAATCTAGTTTTTGGAAAACATATGATATATGAAATAAGTTTTAGCATTTTACCATGCTACTTATTCAAATGTTCTAAAGTTATAGTAGTGCAAAAATGGTGGTTCTAGATCAACTTTAACAAATTTAGTTTTTGATAACATATGATATATAAAATAAGTTTGAACATTTTAGCATGCTACTTATTTGAATGTTCTAAAGTCATAGTAGTGGGAAAATGGTGGTTCTAGTTCAACTTTAACAAATTTAGTTTTGACAACATATGATGTGTAAAATAAGTTTTAGCATTTTACCATGCTACTTATTCGAATATTCTAAAGTTATAGTAGTGGAAAAATGGTAGTTCTAGACCAACTTTAACAAATGTAGTTTTTGGATAACATATGATATGTAAAATAAGTTTTAACATTTTACCATGCTACTTACTCGAATGCTCTAAAGTCGTAGTAGTAGAGAATGGTAGTTCTAGACCAAACTTAACAAATTTCGTTTTTTGACAATATATGATGTTGTTCAACATGTTGTTCAACATGTGCAACATGTTCAACGTGTTGTTCAACATGTTGTTCAACATTTTGTTCAACATGTTCCACAAGTTGTTGTTCAACAAGTTGTATATAAAGCTATGTTTAAAGACTTTCTCATCATTTGAATAGTGTAGGTTGAACCGAAAGGATGTATAAATGCAACATTTGTTCGAAATCTTACAATTGGCCACAAAGTCACATATGGTAAAGTTATTTCTAATCATATTATTACACAGTGTGTCCAACATCGAGTGTGACAACTCCCTATAGAGCATAAAAGGCACCTGCCCTCAGACATAACGCACATTCTGTATCAAGATACTGAATAGTGAACATGTCTGCAGTGAGTGAACAACAACTACCATCTATGGCAATGCAGAAAAGTTTATAGCAAAGCCTGAGACAATACCTACAGCAAAGTCTACGGCAATGCCCATGGTAAATCCAAGGTGAAGTCACGTCAGCAGCGTCAAAAGCGACCACATCTTAGAAAGATAAAACGAGATGAGTTACCAGCTAAGACGGCGCCGTGTAAAATGCGAAAAATTAAGACAGAGCCTAATATTAGGCGAGAACCGGAGAGTAAAGCTGATACCACCATGAAGAAGATGCGTGTAGACGATTTACCAGTTATGATACCCATTAATGGAGAAAAATATATTAAATTGGTGAAATATCAACAGAAAGTGATGGTTAACATTCGTAAATATATTACGAATCATGCATCTGAAAGATTATATCCTACCAAGACGGGAATTTTGTTGTCATTGAAAGACTGGCAAATGCTAAAGAAGCAAATGACGTCAGTGGATCTCATGCTTCAGAAAATGGATGTGTATAAATGTAGTGACTGTCAGAAGATGGTTGAGAAGAAAGTCACATGCGACTGTATGCAATTTCAACAGCATAACTATGAAATGAATTAACATTATCTATGTTGATGTAAAGTTAGTTTTTATAACATTTGTAAACTTACCAATTTAAGTTCTTTTGAGTGGGTACATGTATTAGCATAATATGTATTTGAAATATTTTTGTTTTGTTTTTATCATAATTGTAAATATTTGTAATATTTAATGAAAGAAACACATATGATGGTTTTCAACTTATTTATTTTTCTCATACAATACTTGGATATAATACATAATAATAAAATACTTGAATATAATACAGAATGATACAATACTTGCATATAATACATAATAATACAAAATTAATTATAATACATAATATATGATATACGGTCTACGGGTGAATTCACACCGCACCAGGGACCTTAGCCTCTCGGGACTTCATATTTTGTAAAGCAAGACATATATTAATACACAACGCTTAAGTTAATAAAATATTACATTTACAAAGTCTTTATTATAAAGTTTAGTCAAATAAGACTATTCTTCTGCATCTGTTTCACTCTGTTGCATCTCACTGTACATGCCACTTTCTTCGTCACTGCTACCATCCTCCTCCATATCTAGTAGCTCTTCAAATAATGCATTGTTTTTCCTTATAGCCGCCTTTAGTGCCTTTGAATACTTATAAGGTTTTTCATCATCGAAGTAATTAAAGTCCTCTAAAATCTTTTGATAATGTTGGCTTTGTTCTAGACGCTGGGTATAGTTGAACAGTCTCATAAACAGTTGTTTTAGTCCATGCTTATAAATGGGTCGAAGGTCATAACTTGCTATTTCATGCGCATCTTCAAGTCCTTGTTTTCATATTCTAAAACTTTTTCTTGAAATTTGTCATCATAGTCATCGTAGACTTCTTGAACCATATCATACCAAACAGAGTCAATTTCTGACTCACTTTCAGAGTCTGTTTCTGACTCATTTTCAGAACTCCTGTCATCAGCATCCTTACCACACGTCTGTTTGAGCAAAACTTCTTCGCTCTTGTATAATGCACCACATTCTGTGCAAGCATGTGCATTCTTTTCAGCCATGTTGACGCTTTGACTTTCCATAGAAGACTCATCTAAAGTTTCTGTGAAAGGTAGTTTTACAGGGCTTTCCATATCTGATTCTTCAACCACTTCTGAAGTGTGAGCAACCTTTAAATGTCTTTTAAGACTTTGTAGCCAATTGCAAGATTTCGAATAAATGTTGCACTTATACATCCTTTCGGTTCAACCTACACTATTCAAATGATGGGAAAGTCTTTAAACATCGCTTTATGTACAACTTGTTGAACAACAACTTGTGGAACATGTTGAACAAAATGTTGAACAACATGTTGAACAACACGTTGCATATTTTGAACATTTTGAACATGTTGAACATGTTGAACATGTTGAACAATTTGTTGAACAATACCACGACGTAATATGTTCCAAAAATTATTCGAACACGTGTTTTGAATGGGTTTGCCATTCGAACACTTGTTTTGAATGGGCTTGCCATTCGAACACATGTTTGAATGGGCGCAGTTTTCCCACATAACTATGCACATTTTCACTTCCCATTTTCCAACAATCAACCAACCAACCAAGTTGTAGAATCGTCTGAAACGTGTAAAAACGAAATTTGCTAAAGTTGGTTTAGAACCCTGATTTTTCCCCTACTACAACATGGTAAAATGTTCAAACTTATTTTATACATCATATGTTGTCAAAAAACTACATTTGTTAAAGTTGATCTAGAACCCCCATTTTCCTACTACTATAACTTTAGAACATTTGAATGAGTAGCATGCTAAAATGTTCAAAATTATTTTATATTTTGTATGGTGTTAAAAACTAAATTTGTTAAAGTTGGTCTAGAACTACCATTTTGCTATTACTATAACTTTAGAACATTCGAATAAGTAGCATGCTAAAATGTTCAAACTTATTTTATATATCATATGTTATCAAAAACTAAATTTGTTAAAGTTGATCTAGAACCACCATTTTTGCACAACTATAACTTTAGAACATTTGAATAAGTAGCATGGTAAAATGCTAAAACTTATTTCATATATGATATGTTTTCCAAAAACTAGATTTGTTAAAGTTGGTCTAGAACTACCATTTTCCCACTACTATAACATAAAACATAACATTAGACTTAACGTAGGAAAAATCCCATTCCTTCTCAAATTTATTGATCGTTCCCACGCTCTGAATTAGTGCACTCTGAAATTTATCGATCGTTCCCACGCTCTGAACTAGTGCACTCTGAAATTTATCGATCGTTCCCACGCTCTGAACTAGTGCACTTTGAAATTTTTCGATCGTTTCCCACGCTCTGAACTACTTTATCCACTACTATAACATGGGGGTTTTTGGACCAGACATGAATGTGTGCATTATAGCCTTATATGGCATGTTTTCACAAAACATTCTGGTTCAGTCCGGAATAGCTCAGTTGGTAGAGCGTGGGACTCCTGGTCGGACCCATGCTCGGAAGGTTGGTGGTTCGAGCGCGGGTATGGGCAGCCTAACCCTAAACCATAGAATGCATTATGAACGTGTATTATGTATAATGCTGGAACTGTCGTTTCTTCACGATAGACAGATGGTAGAAGGGACGTCTCCTAGGGGTCTGACGTCATTATGACGTCAAAAAGTGGTCTGGAAGTCTTGTTAGGGTTAGGGTCACATGACCGATGATTGACAGGTCACATGACTAATGACGTCATGATGATTGACAGGTGACCTAGGGTTATGCTGCTTAGGACTGTCTTAGTATGATGTCATGATGTAATAACGTCATTATGAAGTCATAATAACGTCATGATGATGATGTCATGATGACGTCATAACAACGTCATGATGACGTCATTGACACGGGCGCGCACTCTATCAATCACCATCTGGTCCAAAACTGTCATGTCAGTTCTGGACCACCCTTTGACGTCAGTATGACGTCACTTCCTGGTCCAGAACTGTCGTTTTCCAACTACTTGTGTCCCCACGTCTGACATCATTGCCACACTGCCGGAGTGCAGAGATTAACCGGGTACTTCGAATTCCGCTAAATGCGACACTAAATAAAAGAGATGGGATGAGCACATAATCTCTTTCATGAAGCCCAACCCTCCTTTGAACTGGCAACTGGCAATGTTTTTTAAAAGTATTTTTGAATTTTGGTACCTTTTGTAAAAGGTGGTCAAATATCCGTTTTTTCATTAAGAGGATGGTCAAATTGCGGTATGGTCAAATGGCGGATGGTCAAATTGCGGGTGGTCATTTGTCTGGATGGTCAAATGTTCTACACCCCTTTTAAATAGGCTGTCAGCAAAGTCTAGACGGTTTGAGTTCAGTTGTGTTATCGAGGCAAACTATGGCTTAATTCTTATATCTACTGCAAGCATATTCTCAGTGTCAATTTTTTTTATAATTATCCTCTTAAGTACACACCCAGAAAGGTATGATTCACCTGTGGTGTGCGGATTTTATTTCTTGGGGGGGGGAGGGGAAGGGGTGGACACTCATGTACACCATGCGTGTCCCTGACTTTGTAAAACGACCCCTAAACGTCGAGAGCAACGTTTAAAAATTTTCCCCTTTTGTAACCGAAAGCAGAAACCCTTGTAAATTTCACCCCCCCCCCCCCCCCTAAACGCGGATTGTCAAATGTAATTGAAAAAAAAAAAAACATTCCTGTTCATCGAATTATATGTTTGTGAGTACAGACGCGGTTAAAATACAGGTCACTGCAATTGTAGAAGAAAATGTAGAAAGGCACATTGAGAATTGGAAGTCCATTAAGAGGTGGTGTGTGTGTGTGCGTGTATGTGTGTGCGTATGTGTGTGTGTGTGTGTGTGTGTGTATGTGTGCCATTTTTGGGTCTTCCTTTTTGTTTGACGCCGAGTGCAGTTTCGAAAGATATACCCCTTTGTGTGGGACACGCGGAGTGCTGAATGGAAATTGGCCCCCTTTTAACGAAAAAGGCCTTCCGCGAGGACCGCGTCTAGTCCCATTTTACTTTTCTTTCTCCGTGTATTTTTTTTTTTACATGCATAGTAAGGCACTTGCTAGCAAGTGCCCCACCCCATCGTTTCACTTTAGAAGGGTTCTTTTGCTTAGAACAACAAGATAAACATTTTGGGCACAATCTAATCAATGGTATCTAATTGCATGTGTCACTATCCAATATCAGATCTATGTAAGCCAAGAAACAACTTATCTATACTTTAGCCTGGTTGATTTCGGGCAATCTCACCCCATATATACCCCAGGCATAGCCACAGATGCCATTTTCTTTCGTAAGTAGAAAATTACATGAACAAGGTGAGTTATTCGTAAAATATGCATTCGCCTCCCGCAAGATTATCAGCTCGTGAACAGAGTCCTTTTGCAAGACATAGAAACTTCTCGGTCTCTTTCCATTTTATTATACACCTGAGTAACTTAGCTCGAACTCATACTCAAGCTGAGTCCAAAACTTGCGTTTCAAACTCACTTGAACATTTGCTCAAACTATGACTTTGAGCTGTTTAGCATCGGAACTCGGGTTAAGTGCTCGAGCCTTTCTATTAGCGGCGGGAGACCTACTTGCTTGTATAATTTAAACTGGGTGAAATAAAAGACATGTTATGAAGAAGCCTGTAGCCGTCTTATTTCACTTTAGTCAATTTTAAGCCATCTCCTTGCTGGCTCAAAGCCAACTTGAGTCTCAACTCATACTGATTTTTCAATGAGTGAAGCTGATACTTTGCTCATATTTTAAGTCTACGCGTGACTTTGAGCTATGTTGTTGAATATGTGCGCTGGACACTTCACCTCTCACATCTGTAACATTTACAGCCAAATTTACAGCAGAATTTACAGCAAAATTTATCTTCCTCTTGTCTGTGCCCGTTTATTTACAATTGATAATTATAAAATTTACAATCAAAAGACATGCAAGGTGGCTTTAAATTTAAAAAGTTAAACCGGACACTTTTGTTCTCGGTGTTATTTTCTTTAATCAGTAACTACTTAAATGAAGTGAATTTTGAGTGGAAAAGGCCACATTAACTTGAAGCTTAATGTTTTTACATTTTTGTGCATCCTAAACAATTGCAATTCATAATGATTCGAGCCACAAAAATCTCTCGTCACATTGAAAACAATGGTGCTATTTGAAAACTCAAAACGGAACAAAACAAAGTGATAATTCAAATCCTGTGAAATATCTTCTCATGTGGTAGTCTTCAGATTTTTGCAGAGACTTTTTTAAATACCAAAGAATTCCGCCCAAACGGCAAAATGTACAGGTTTATTCGTACTAATCCGTCAAATACTTCTGTGCAGTGTTGATGTAAATATGAACACTATATATGATTGTTATAATTTTGATTGAAGGATGATCGCTGGAATCTTCATCAGTCTGTTGTCAACAGCTTTCGCTCAGATAGAACTTTATCCGTGCGTATCATTCTGTTGTTGATTTCTTTTTTTCGTTTTTCGTCAACACATAAAATGTGGAGAAATTTCAAATACGAAGGAATCCATATCAAATATAAAAAAAAAACGCTGTGTAAAATGGCGTCGTGTCACATGCAAAATTTTCCCGTAGTAATTTTAATAAGGAAACCGGCTTTCGAAAACCGCTGTGGTTGTTTCCTTTGCAACTAGGGTGTTTGTTGTTTTTCCATCCTTTCTTTTTTTATTATTTGGAGATGATTGACCAATTCCTGCTTAATGCTAAACCGACCTATTTCCGGTATCATTTGAACTAAGACTCCCCTAGGTAGCATTGCATATTATTTCTGTGCAACTACCCCCTCCCCCCATCGATCCCCATGGAAATACACCCTACCTGGGTGGTGGAGATGAACCAGGTTGGATTCCACTACATACTTATCCCGCCCCCCCCCCCTAAACAAAAAAAAAACAAAAAACAAACAAACAAACAAAATGTCAACACGTTTTTCTCTCAGCTTTGGAATCTTTCTGTGCATGTTCTTCAGCATCTTGTTTGTTTCCCTTTTAAGTTAAGCAAAATTTAATTTAACTTCACGTTCTTTAAATAAAATTCTAGCATTAGATATGTATATTTTCTGAACACTTCAATTCTTATATTTTTTCAATTGATACAAAACATACTAGACTTACTGATATATTTTCTCGTGATTTTCAACTTGGGTTTTCGACAAGGATGGAACATAAAGAGGGTAGATAAGTGCCTAAAGTGTTGATATTGCCTTCCCCCTCCCCCACCTCCACCCCCCACCACCCAGTCCCCTGGATCCCACTCATGCTTACAACTTTTAGAGAACTTCTGTTTCAATTTTCCGTATGCGTATTTTCCTTGTTTTCAAAGTTTGTTGTTATGGCAACAGAGGCGCATATGCAGATTCGCATGAACTAATTATTTGACTTCAGATGTGAAGGAGGTGTGTTCATTCCTGAACAATTCGAAGGAGGTTGGTTTTTATAAATTTTCATTATTATATAACGAAATGGAGTCAAAAGTTAGCAGTCACAGAGTGAAAGGCTAGCAGTCACAGCGTGAACAGTTAGAAATCACAGAATGAAAAATTAGCAGTCACACAGTGAAAAGTAAGCAGTCACACCGTGAAAAGTTAGCAGTCGCACAGTGAAAAGTTTAGCAATCACAGAGTGCAAGGTTAGCTGTCATAGAGTGAAAAGTTAACAATCACAGAGTGAAAAGTTAGCAGTCACCGAGTGAAAAGTTAGCAATCACAGAGTGAAAAGTTAGCAGTCACAGAGTGAAACGTTAGCAATCACAGAGTGAAAAATTAGCAGTCACAGAGTGAAACGTTAGCAATCACAGAGTGAAAAGTTAGCAGTCACAGGCAAACGCCGGGGAATGTAGTGGTTCAAATTACCGGAAATCTTGATTTAACGATGGTTTCAATGTATACATGATCTCGTCACACAGGCAGCAAACAATTCGGTTACTCGTGAACTTTGCTATTGTTCCTGTCCAGTATAAATTTATTTTTCTATGAAAACAAAATGTTAGACGTCTTTCGTTTCAAAAATGTAACGGAGAACCAGAGTGGACACCCCCACTCACCTAGAAAATTTCGACATTCTAACTGTTTGCGTTTTGAAGAGTTGTACGAATTTATTTACACTAGTAAACCGTGCCCTTTCCTCAAAACAATAAGAATAAGTACAAAGGAATATGTCACGAAAAAAGTCACGATGGTATTATTATTTCGTCATTTTTTTGTGCTTTTCCGACTTCATACCGTATTTTAGCAGAGGCCTTTTAATCTATAGGGTTGACATGTAGACATGCATATAGGAATATAATTTTCCCTTTTTGACAGACAAAGATACTAAAAGCTTACAAAAAACACACACATTTTATTCCAATGCTTTTCCAATGTTTGAAAAAATGCCCATTTTACTTAAGAGAAGCCGATGGTATCAGTAGCATATAGCAAGAATTCTCGAATGCGCTTTAAAATTTAAATATAGTGGTAAGAATTCTCCTATTTTATATACAGTGATCAAATTATAAGGCGTTAATACTTATTATAATAAGTAATTATTGATTTTGTGTAGGAAACTGGGCAGGTGATGTTGAACAACCCCTGGAGCAGTTGGGAGTCGATTTGGCGCTCGCAGAGGAAGATTGTGAAGAGTAAGTTGCACGACTATTGACTCGCACATTTTGGAGCTGGTTGGAGTTTAGTAAATGTTTACTTTCTTTTAGAAAACTTATGAATTAGATTATCTTTTGTTTCAAACATGAGATAATTCTAGTTGGTGATCCAAAACACGGAAATGAATCCAAGATGTGTTAGGTCAGTCGAGAGGATGGGAAGTACATCTGTTCTAAATCATGGAGCATTTTATATAGTATTTTGGGGCAAAAGCCTCAAATGTGCAATTGTAAAAGAAAAACACTATTCTAAAAGTTATGTTCATTTCTGAATCGTGTTTTTTTACAAGTTAAAAAGTTTTGAAAGAAAGCTTTAATTTTGTACACGGCATACACAATATATGAAATATCAAGTAAAATGGGAAGTTTTTACTTCTGGCAAACTATTTCTATTGACTGAACTTGCTTTAATTGAGAGGATTTTCCGTGTCGTTTTACATGACAGTGCGAAACAAGCACCATCTTTGTTGCACGATATCAAGGTTGCGTTGTTGAATTTATATGCTAACAGATATAATTCATTTAGTTATCGGAGATTTCCTGTGCTGTTCTATATGTACATAAGCTAATGAACTTTCTCTGTGATAATGCAGGCCATTGAATTGACCAATGTTTTTTTTTTTTTCGTTTTTTTTTCTGCAGCTTTCCTTACTCCGGAGAGTGTGCTGACAATCTTTACGTCACTGGGGCAGAATACTTTGACGCTCTGGTACTTTCTGACCCACATCCTGACGTAAGTGACCTACTTAGCGGACTCAAATTTACCAGCAATTTAAATGTCTTTCTAATTCCAATGAAACCTGAAACATGCCACCAAGTTGATGATGTTTAAGTTTCACGTAGAAACACAGAGAGTAGTTAATGTGGCTACATTAATCAGTGACGTCATATGGACAGTTGTCCATCTGTCGTTTTATGTGACGTCATTTTCAAGTATGCGGGCAGTCTGAAATATTAATTTTTTTAATTATATTTTACTTAGAAATAGAATGAGCCAATGCCGGCGTTCGTTTTGATTTAATAAACCACAAGCATGTTATCTAGAATATTAAAGAAGTGCTTGTTTTAATGTTTTCTCTTTGAATCATTGGTGGAAACAATCATTTCAGAAATTAACGTCTTAAAAAGAGCGCATCTTTTTGTTTATAAAACATACCATCAAAGATATATTTCCTAATAATACGTTAATACGAAACCATAACACGACAATACGATAACATGGTACTATAATGAAATCAGCTCAAGTCAAGATTTTAGCTGAGGAAAAGAGAATAACATAAGAAGAAAGGGTAAGGATATAATTTTTGTCACATTACTTTTCCTCCAGCAAATTTGGAAAATTAGCTCTTGTTTTCAAGTGTCAAAACATACAGGTAAAGGCCCGATGATACGAGCATGTAAATTACTTTCAGAACCCAACCCGTAGCTATGGAGACGTGTGGTGTGAAATCCTCGCTGCCAGTATCCAAGGCAACAACAAAGAAATAGAATCGCAATTCCCTGTGGTCTATGGACGTATCTATGGATGCGACAACCATGCTGGATCTTGGAATAATACTGTGACGTAAGTAAAATTATCTTAGTTTTTTTTTTTTTTTTTTATACTCTTAGAATATCTTTCTCGGCGATTTGGCAATATTCTTTCATCACTCCTCGTTTCCTACAGAAAAGTGGGTTGTTTCAGACTGCACTCCATCTTTGTCTAAATCAGCACTCCGCGTTCAGGGGTCGTTTTAAAAAGTCATGGACATGTATGATAGCCAGTTAGCCCCTCCTCCCCCTGTCGGAGTGGGGACGGGGGCATTTATCGTTGTTATGAAACATCTGACCTCTAAGGAGATCTATCTGTTTTGGATATTTCTACCTACGGTGCATCCCTCAGTGCTAACATTTATATCACATCTCACAATGGTTGTTACAGATTTGCGACCCATGGTAACCAGTTAGTACCAGAGTGGCCCCCTACTCCCCTGGGTAGGGGGCGGGAGTCGGAGTGGGGGGGGGGGGGAGCTTGGGACATTTATATCACATCTCACCATGGTTGTTACAGATTTGCGACCCATGATGAGTACTTCTGTTGTGATTTTGACGGCAATTATGATGAAGTTAATGGATGTCCAGCACCGGCCGTCGGCAGAGTCAATCTAGATGCAGATGTACTTTGGTAAACAACAAAGAGTGATTAATGCAATCAACGCAATAAAAATTTCCTATCTTGTATTTTAGTGTTTAATTTTGTGAATGATGCAGTACTTATTTGTCAACTGAAAAGAAATATATTACGTGCACCGAGCACATGAACCTTTAAAATAGTTATTGGACAAAATATGATGTTATAAGCCCAAAAACATCTTCTTGAGCCTGTATATGTTCGGTGCCACACAACTGGATTTTCTGAAAGACCGTGTGCAAATAGCATAGACCACAACGCTACCGCTTAAGTCAAATATAAAGAATACAGTTCAGACCTGGTTAAGGAATAACTGCTCCAAGATACAGTAATAACACAAACCCTCTATTTTGGTTCAATATTATAAAATTGAAATATGTGATTGCTAGAAATTTATAGAATTTGTCCCATTGGTACAGTCTGGTAAAGGTTAACACGCCCCTTCGTTCCTGGCAATATATTGTTTGAGGCACAGAGTTCATTCTAGAACGGCGCAGGTGCCATTTCACGACCATATCTGTTTCATTTCTTGACATTTACATTTTAAGCAAAAATAAATAAATAAACACCCATTTTTATGCTATTTCATTTACATATAAATGTTTTGTTTAAAAAAAGACAACAAAAAAACTCCAGAGATTCTATCAAATTATACAATAATTTATCCTTTCTTGTAAACAACACCATTGTTGAAACCCTTTTGATATTTTTATGATCTTTACTGCCTAATAACCTTCGAAACACCTAACACTTGGAGGGGGGGGGGGGGGAGATATTGGAAATTGAAATATCCATTGTGGTTATGTAGACATGTGGATTAGGTTTTATATAATTGTATTGAGTGGTCTGGAGTAATCTTCGGGGCAATAACCACCGTCTGTCCCCTCACGTTCTTCCGAAGGCGTTACATTTCACACAGCACAATTTGAGTTCAGTCTCAAAATAACTAGACCAACCAGAAGGACAGGCAAATACCTCTTTTTCACTTCACCCATTTGCCGGACATATACCGGAGATACCGGAGATTGCCAGCTTCGCTGAATTCATGTCAGGTTTCTCAGAACGAGGGTGTATGTTTACGAACTTGTTCTCTTGAACTCTTTGTCTTGAGAAGTCATTGCTCTTTCTTGTTTTGCACTTCGTAGTCGGTGGCCAGATCAGTAAAAGTAAAAGTTCGTCTTCCGTTATCTTCATTTCTCTTCCGGTTTATTCCTTTCACGCAATAAAAAAAAGTTTTCTACAGTAGTTCGAGCAGTTCCGTCCCGCCAATCCCTCAAGGGCCAATCAAAAGTGGGGGTTTTACTTCGCAAAAGCTTTGAATTCGCTTATCTCCACTTTTAGATGGGTTTCCCTTCAGGATTAATCCTTTCACGCAAATAAATACAAACTTTTTGTGCCTGCAGAATAGCCTATCCCGCCATCCACCCATCAACCAATCAAAATGAGGGAATCCTCTGGTATTTCGTCATGATTGACAATGGGCATTCCCTTTAAGCGTGTGTTTGAAAACACACGCCATTCTGTGTGCTCCGCGAATTTTTTCGTTGGGGAACTAGTGGAAAGGTGCGGTTTTGCCTTTTATTTAGTTTATTTAACTAATAATGGACTTCTTTATCATTCTGTGGGAGTTGGATAAATTTGGTTCAGTTTCGAGGCAAATATAGCACTTGTACTTCGGTCCGGCAGAATTTGAGTTTGCACGCAGCGGCGACACGTCGATAGTCCCGAGAAGTGCGCCTCTTTTTCTCCACTAGAAGACTGTAGGATCGAGTGGCTACGTCCACTGGTTCGAACACACACCCTCAGGAGTTGTTTCGAGTCTTTGCAGTCCTCATTGCCTGCTTAGACTCTAAGCGTTTACGGCTTACCGTGCCATAGCAGAAATGGCCGGCTTTTGCCATTGCTTACACTCCAAAAAGGACTCGTTCTTTCTTGTATCTGCAAGCTCTGCAAGATAGAATTTCGTCCGGGCGAAAAAAGCTGTTTTGAGACGTCTTTCTGAGCGTGTGGCACCCCTGGGACCACACGTCCGTTAGGGGTCTAAAACAGACATAGTCCCTCCGTAGGCCCCATGTAGGGTCCTTAGCAACGGCCCTTGTGACCGCAGGGACCGTAGTTCCATGTATTCCCAGACTGGTGATTACAGGCTTACGGGACGTCCCATGCCTTTGCATGGGACCATGTCCCCATGGGTCACATGGAGCTATGGGTCTCACGGGAACATGGGTCCGTAAGGTACCTTGGGACTATGGGTCATGATCCCATAGGGGCACAGGGCTCTTATGGGAACATGGTCTCATATGGGAGCATGGGACTCTGGGGTCCATGGGAATATGGGCCCATAGCGTCACATGTCCCAGAAATACGGGTTTTTCGCCCTTATTCATCATAACTATCAACATTTTGATTATTTTAGATGATATATTTCAATAGGAAGTACTGCATATCACTGGGAACGATAGCCTAAACGTTATTCTATCTGTTGCCTTGTGTTTTCTGATACAGTCTCTTATGGTCTCTTCGTTCTGCTTACTTTTCAGACATGACAGAGGCCACCCTACGGTCACACAAGAAGGAGTTGCCGTGTTCACACCCGCCTACCTTACTCAATCCCCATACAGTGTGTGATCGCTGCAGGCGAGATCGGGGCCTGGCGTTGTGTGTTGAAACGAATACCTGCCCTGAGTGTGAACAGTTAACCCACAGAGAGTGGCGAGCAATTTACAGAAACAGGGCAAAGAACGATCGTAGAAGGAGCAGACGCAAAGCCCCCTCCCTGTTTCTCTCACCGGACTATACCTCCAGCCCAATGGAAAAGGCGAGTTCAGTAATCCTTCAACAGGTATCGACGCCCATCCGTTTGGATACCGGTGCAGAGTCGGATACAGCGGGCACAAAGCGCAAGCGTAAAAAGTCAAAGACGTCCAGAGCCTTTTCGGAAACAGTGGCGGAACTGGACATATTAGGTGGCGATGAACGCGCGGCTTTACGTAACGCCTGGTCCGCGGACCGACAAGGTTCGGGGAAGGAAGGGTTAGGTTCCGACAAAAAACTTTACCCTGCGGAAGGACAAGTAACGGTTGTGCATACTGCCACAGGCTCTGCCTTCACGTCTACTCCGGGTCAACTGGGCATACCAGCACCAGAGGATTTGTTCCCCCAGCTAGATCCACCAACTGTACCCCCCTCCACGGGTGACTCAATGGGCTTGTCGGCGATACTGGCTTTACAGACTCAACTTCAACGCCAGATCCAGGACTTGCAATGCTCAATTAAGGAGCAAGAGGCAAAGGGGACCCCCAGCAGGAAGCGTACACCTTCGGCCACGGTCTCTCGGCCTCCACCGGAATTGATTCCCTTAACGTCCACGTCCCACGAAACCCCCGCCATGGGTACAGTCAGGGACCGTGAGATGGAGGACCCCAGTGAGGAGGACTCTTCGGGTATTCCACCGTCGGGGCAGGCTTCCAATCTGGTGGGAGAAGAGGACGACGACCTACTTCAAGCTCACACCTCCCCCATAACATCTATTCCCTCTAACAGAGAGAGGGAGATCTATACACCCTCGGGGGAAGTACTCACCCAACATCCCATGAACGCTCTGCGGCAGGGTGAAGAGGAGCAGGAAGGGGAAGAGTCCGAAGAGGAAGAGACCGGAGAAGTGCCCCAAGAGCTCTCAGCACCGACTCAATTCCACTTACCCCTACGGGAAATGGACTCTATACGTTCCCCAGGTCGCGGTCAACGTCTATGGCACGACCCAGCGGCAGCAGGCCGTCGCCCGATCAGGACCCCGTCTCCTCCCGATCTCTCATCGCCAGCGGAAGAGGGAGCTCCCTCTGTGACGTCATCGTCCCTAGCTCCGGAAGATGTCCCGTTTAGAGATGCCATACAGGAAATAGCCCGCCTTGCTAACGTTACCTGTGGCACCCCATGTCTGGAAAGGGATGACCCCCCCATTAGGATGACATCCCAGACGTCTCTGCCCCACCACGATTCATTTATTGCCTTATCCACGAGTGAGGGCATCGCGAACGCAGTGGTAGTACGGTCAAACGAGTTCAAAAAGATGGATGCCAGTGAGGGCCGCACATTATCGCGATTTCATGCCTCAAAGCACTGCTCTGTACGTCCCGGCCCATATCGTACCTCGGACGATCAGATACCGATGGAGTCACTGGATCAACCATCCAAGAGAACAGTGTGGATGCCATCAGTTCGTGCGGATTCAGACATTCCGTTAGTAGAAAAAGACGCCAGGAACATTGAGTCGTCGGCCCGTCAAGTTTTAAACATTATGTCCTTTCAGGACCACACTCTGAAACCACTACGGGCGAGATGGGATGATCTGCGGCTCAATGACCCAGTGTCTTCTAAACTTTTGGAATGCCTATCTCTGGCCACCCGTGATGTCGTTAAAATCTCTACCTTCCTAATGACGTCAATGGTATTTTTAAGACGAGACGCCTTCCTCCAGCATTGCTGGTCAAGCGTCAAAGGACTTCGTGACTTAAGACATACTCCCATCCTGGGCGAGAAAGAACTGTTCCCCCCAGCAGAGGTGGAGAGAGTAAACCAAGAGAGCCGTTCGTTGTCGCAAGACTTCGCCTTGATGTCAAGGATGTCGCGTGCCTCGTTCCGCCAACCAGCAAAGCGCAAGAAGCAACGACAGTCCTCTACGGATCACCCCCGACCCAACTCCCAGGTGCAGTCCCCTCCGCCGAAGAGGCCCAAGCATTCGGGAGACAACAAGCCAGAGGGTCAGCATACCCAGCAGCACAGGTAGCAGCCAACCAAAGTACCGCTCAGAGACGAGGGACTCGTCTCTTGGCGATACTTTTTCTGGCTTAAACGATCTAAAAGAACTACTGTCTTGCAACACATCCTTGCCCGTAGGCGGAAGGCTAGGCAAGTTCTGGCATGCTTGGGCAGAGTTAGGGGCTTCCCGGAGAATAGTCCGGTGGCTCAAGAACGGCTATCCCCTCCCCTTCAAGAAGGGCCCGAGGGGACTCAAACCAACTATTCCCCTAACACTCCAAGCTCCAGGCAACCTGGCCGCCGCTTGTCAGCAGGGATCAGAAAAAGACTTAGCCCTAAAAGAAATGCTAAAAGACTTACAAGCAAAACAGGCTATAGAGGAAATGCCAGAAAACCAGGTAGGCTTCTTCAGTCGAGTTTTTCTGGTACCCAAGAAGTCAGGGGGATGGCGACTAGTGATAGATCTATCTTCCCTCAACCAGTCCCTGCAAATAACCTCCTTCCAGATGGACACGGCACAGGTTATAAAAGCAATGTTACGGGAAGGGATGTGGGGCACATCGATAGATCTATCCGACGCCTACCTACATGTTCCCCTACACCACTCGGCCAGGAAGTACCTATGTTTCCAAGTAAATCGAAAGCGTTTCTGGTTTCTGGCACTCCCTTTCGGCCTCTCCTCGGCCCCGTACGTATTTTCAAAGATCATGCGGGTCCTAAAAGCATGGGCACGTCTCCAAGGAATGCTAGTGTTCCAATACTTAGACGATTGGTTCCTGGCACATACTCAACGGGACATAGCCCATCACCAGACAACCCACCTGGTCAAAAAGGCGATACAGGTAGGTCTTATGGTAAATCTGGTCAAATCAGAATTGACCCCAAAACAAGACGTCATCTTCTTGGGGGAACGATGGGACTTATCAGCAGCCCGAGCATTCCCCACAGCAGACAGGCAGCAGAGAATTTCTCGGTCTATCCGGAATATTTCTGCCAACCGAAAGGTAAGGGTACAGGCTATGGAGTCACTGCTAGGTCTATTAGTAGCGACCGAGAAGACGGTTCCGTTAGGCCGCTTACATTACAGACGATTCCAGGCACAGGTAAGACAAGCCCTAACGAAGGGACGGTCCCCCAAAGCCACTATGACAGTGTCCTCTTCCGCACTCTCCCTTCTCCAATGGTGGTGCGACCCGGTTACCATGAACGAAGGAGTCCCCTTTCAGGCCCCTCCCATGGATATAGAGCTCCAAACGGACGCTTCCAGGGAAGGGTGGGGAATTCACTGTCAGGGTCAAATTTGGCGAGGAAAATGGCCAGCAACGTTTTGCAGATACCATATCAACTGGCTGGAACTCCGAGTGGTATGGATAGCTCTGAACAAGCTATCGAACCATCTCGAGGGAAAGAGTGTCAGAGTTCTTCTAGACAACTCTACAGCAGTGGCGTATCTGAACAAACAAGGTGGAACCAAATCCTCTCAACTATCGACCCTGACTTCTCACATCCTTCTTCTGGCACGGGAACACAAAATATCCATTGTAGCACGTCATCTATCAGGGAAGCTGAACGTACTGGCCGATCTGGCGTCCAGGGCGGGTCAAGTCATCCACACAGAGTGGTGCCTAGCCCAGTCATCCTTCCGTTGGGTGACACGGGAATCCCCATGGGGTCCCCCGACATTAGATCTATTCGCCAATGCGTTGACAACCCAGCTACCCAGGTTCGTATCCCCATGCCCGGATCAAGCAGCCTGGGCAGTAGATGCATTAAAGTGCCCATGGCCTCTGCAGGAAGTACTCTATGCCTTCCCTCCCCAGGCCATTCTGCTACAAGTCTTGCAAAGGATAATAGAACTCAGACCTCCAGCTCTGTTACTGATAGCCCCGTTGTCCCCAGAGGCTCCGTGGTTCACTCTTCTTCTACGGTGCAAGGTGTTCAAGTCCGTCCCGATACCTTGTCACAGGGAACTATTATCCCAACCCCATTGGCGGCACTTCCACCCATCCCCACAACTAATGAACCTACACCTGTGGTGCCTAACCAATCCTTCCTAGAGAAAAAAGGTTTTTCCAAGCAGGTAGTGGAAAAGATGGTAAACAATCATAAGCAATCCACAGCGAAAGTTTATAGGTCACAGTGGAACAAGTTTTCCTCTTGGTGCGCTGCCTCTAAGCTAGATCCCTTCCAGGCGACACCAGCAGTGGTAGCAGATTTTTTGGACCATCTTTTCACACAAGGTCAACTGAAGGTGGGTTCGATAGAAGGTTATCGAGCCGCTATCGGTTCTAGACTTAAGGCATCTACTGGCTATGACCCGGGCGAGGATACGGCCCTGTCACAGTTAATTAGACATTTCAAGGTGAACTCCCCTCCCCTACAGTCCAATGTGGCCCAATGGGATTTGTCTCTGGTATTACGTTATTTACAGTGCCCAGAGAATTTCGCGGAACAAAACATTTCCGCAAAAGATGCCACGGTAAGATTCACTTTCCTGTTAGCCTTAGCGTCCGGTAGGAGGAGAGGTGAAATCCATGCGTTGGACAGGGAGATAATAAAGGAAAATGGGGAGTGGAATAGAGTGTTCCTTACTCCCAGAGTCGGTTTCATGGGTAAGACACATATAATCTCCCAAGGACGGGGCACCTTTGAACATATTGCGCTCCCGTCCCTTCAGGGGGAACAACTGTCTGAGGATCGCGTTTCTTTGTGCCCGGTCAAAGCACTACGTCAATACCTTTCGATTTCAGAAACCTATCGCTCAGAAAATCAAAAAGCCCTCATTATCTCTTTCATGCCGAAATTTAACAAAGACCTTTCTAAACAGACCATCTCAAACTACATTAAAAAGGTCATTTTGGCAGCTTATGAACGGGCACAGTCCGATACGGGCCTACAAGACGAATGTAAAGTTAAAGCCCATCATGTCCGCCAGATAGCAAATTCCCTCAGAGCTCTTCGTAATGTGTCTTTGGTAGATATACTTAGAACAGGTTGTTGGTCCTCTCCCAGCTCATTCGTTAAGTATTACCTGAAAGACTTTTCGCAAAACGAGTTGTCGGGTCTTTACTCTTTAGGCCCCTTCATTGCTGCGGAAACCATCATTACGAATCCTTCTTCTCTGGTTTCAGGCAACCCGCTCCAAAGCTGAAAGGCAAGGGCAAACAGAAAGGGGGATTTCCCAAGGGACACAACAATGGGTTCAAGGGCAAGAAACAGTGATGCTCTCAGACTTTGTTATCGTACCTCGAGTACAGTTAAGCAAGTGTTTTTAATTCACCACGGAACTGATTTTTTCACTTGCATGGACGTTAGTTTTTAAGCTCTAGATTGTTTCCAGGGTAAAGGTAATTTTATCTTGTGCGGGCAGGGTCATCGTGGTCCTAACACCCAGCTACCTGCCATCATCCTCTTTTCGGACCCTAAGGTCAGAAAAGAGGGGGGGGGGGTACACGGTACTTACGGTTCCCGTAGTCCCATGTCACCTCCGGTAACTAGGGGATCGGTCCATGATGACCATGCCCATTGTTCCCATGGGCCCGTAATTGGCCCAAGACACGGGAATCCATATAACAGTGAATGTTTTTCACTTTTTAAGTTTAAATTCTATCAGTATTAGAATCTAAAAGAATATCTAGTCGTATTTTGTAGGTTTTGCGGGAAAAACCTTCAATTTATATTGTGTTCTTTGCTTCGGTCATTTGGACCTTTTCATTTGCTTTAACCTAACGTCAGTTCAGCATGTTATTTAATTGTAAATACTGCAGGCGCACTCCCTAGCAGTATTAAGTTTATTTACGTAAATCTCCGAGATTTACGATCGTATTGTCAAGTATCGACGGTTTGAAATTATTACTGGTAACCTCGATGTTGAGAGTGTGTGGTTGGGACCCATCCAGTGGGTGGAAGGAGGGGGATGGCAGTAACCACTCTTGTGTATGTGATGTACTTGACTTACATGTGTCAGATCTCTATTTTCTGTTCCCATGGGGTCATATCCCATGATGATTGTTATGGGACTGGGAGTGTTCCCCCCCATCCCAAACCTTTGGAAAACATTAAAAGAAGTGGAACGTAGTTAGCATTTTTATTCAGTCTTCAACTACGGTTCATCTTTACATCTACCGATGAGTCTTTACGTATCTAGCACAATTCGCAACCTTTTTGTGAAGCAGTACAGAATGGCAGGCTCCCCTGCTCCGGACTTAAGTCCCATCTAAAAGTGGAGATAAGCGAATTCAAAGCTTTTGCGAAGTAAAACTAACGTTTTATTTCGTAAAACGTGCTTTTACGAGTAAAAGCGCAATTCGCGTTCTCCACTTTTAGCCTACTCTCCCTCCCATCCACCCTCAACAAGCCTGGGTGCGTTTTTCAACCACCGAGTGGGGCTTAAAGGGAATGCCCATTGTCAATCATGACGAAATACCAGAGGATTCCCTCATTTTGATTGGTTGATGGGTGGATGGCGGGATAGGCTATTCTGCAGGCACAAAAAGTTTGTATTTATTTGCGTGAAAGGATTAATCCTGAAGGGAAACCCATCTAAAAGTGGAGAACGCGAATTGCGCTTTTACTCGTAAAAGCACGTTTTACGAAATAAAACGTTAGAAATATATTGTATAACGTCACTGCTGCAATAGGGCTTTCTCTTTCGGCTTGAGTTAGCAAATACATGCTATGTAATTCTCAAATTTTGTCGAGGAAATTAGTTGAAAGATGTGATATCTTCTACTTCCATATTTGATGTTAAAAATAAAGAACTAATTTATCATAGGATGAAATTTTGAATAAATTTAGTTCAGTACAAGTGGAATATCTGGTACTTGTAACTTCGGTCTGATATCTAGTGTAAGTTTACACGTAGCGGTGACTTGAAGACAGTCTGGGGAAGTAATCCTCTCTTATCCACAAAAAGCTACACCTTGACAAAATTTCAACTGATTTAGTTGCAAATATTGCCTAGGAGTTATTTATTGCCATTTCAGTCCACAGTTGCCTATTTTGACTCCAGGCTTTTTGCAGCTTACTGTCCCAGAAATGTCTGGACACTTTTGCTTAGACTTGTGCACTTCGTAGGACGCATGTGGTTCCGTCGAACACATGGGAAACGTTACTACATCATGTCCGGACGATTAGAGACGTGGCTAGCGTTTCTGAGCCTCGTGGCACGGATTTTACCGCAGGCCCGTTTTGGACCATTTCGGCATCACTATCGAACCATTATACTGCCCCGTGGCTTCGGTGCCTATACCCTTGTTTCGATAATGGGCCTAGTCACGCCCCTCTGTCCGGCTCACACGGACCCTACTGTAGGCCCCTGTTGGAAAAAGGGGACCATGACGCCTGTTTAGCTCCTAAAAATCGTGCTTTAAATTGTTTCAGACAACAATTTTTCGGTACCATGATTACACTTAGTAACACCCTTTGAGGAGTCTACATAATGATTGTTTGTTTTAGATTAACTTATTTTTGCTGGTAACAATTACAATGGCCTTATGCTATCTTTTCTGTTTGCCTTTCAGACATGACAAAAAGGCCAATCTTAAGTCAGCCTCGGTAAATTTTCTGTGTATGCACCCATGCACCACTCTCTATCCGCATTCGGTTGGTGACAGATGAAAATGAGCCCGTAGCTTGCCCCTTTGCGACGGTACATAAAAAAGTAACCTGCGTAGAGTGTTGCCATTTATCGAAACACGAGTGGAAAGTTATCAATCTAACGCGTGTAAAAATCAACGGATACATAACAAAAGAAGGACAATAGGGATCGAATGAAGAAGGCTAGCTCAGTGATCTTGGATCAGATGTAGTCATCAGATAGACACTGGAGCCGAATCTGACACCCCAATAGCTTAGAAAAAGAAAAAAGATAACAGCTTAGCCTGAAATGCGGGCTGCAGTGGACCTACCTCTCACAGGGGAACGCTCCATTCTCGACAAGGCTTAGGCGTCTATGCACTCGGAGACGACAAAAGTTTTGGAGGAGACCGAGAGCAAATCTCAGCCCCCCCAGTGAACAAGTGAGAGTGACTTATAAGGACTACTTTTACTACCGGGCCTGTGCCAAGAGCAAACCTTCGGCTACGGTATGTGGAAGAGGGGCTCATACTCTCACTTCTACCCCACAGGCTACGGAGCTTAACGGGCCAATAGATTAGAAAGAGGGGCTATCCCTAGCTCAGGAGTCGCCTCTGCGCACGAATAGAGACAAAGAAATATACACCTCATCAGGTGCCCTTACTAATCAAAAAGAGCAAACTGATGACGACTGGCTGCAGACAAGTGGCTGCAGACACGTGGTTGCCATTAAGGGCAGTGGACTGTTTATGGTCACCAGGCCGGAGACAACATTTGTTTAAGGAACCAGCGACAGTAGCAGTCGCCCTATACGTATCCCCCCCCCCCCCCGACCCCAACCCGTCAGGTGAACAGTGCACAATCTTGCTATATCCAAAAGACGTGCTACTTCGGGACGCAATTCGTGAAATAGCCGCCCTGACGAAAATGACACAACGCATACATTAGATATGGAAAGACTTCCTTATCGCAGGCTATTTTCCCACAACAGAATTCGTTTGTTGCCAGGGGCACAAGTTAGGGCATGGGTGCTAAAAAATGCCGCTTCCATCCGTCAAAATACTGTTACGTCCGACCGGTCCCCTATCGCTTCTCAGATGACAGTGCTTCAATGGAGCCGCTGGAGCAGGAACTTAAACACACTGTGTGGATGTCATCACAGGCATTTTCTCGCAGCGCCTTCAACAATTACGTCTTTTCAGTACTATACGACCAAGGCCCTCAAATCTAGATGGAAGAATTTGCGACTGTTTGACCATGTCTACAAATTTCTTTGAATATTGCCAAGTTGTCTGCATACATCATGAGGTCAATTATTTTCTTACGGAGACACGCTTTTTTGCAGCATTGCTGGTCCTTCGCGAACTGCGACATTCATCGATTCTGCGCGAAACTGAAATATTCCCACCAGCAGAAATCGAGTGAGTAAACCAGAAAAAGGACTCGATTTTGCCTTAATGTCTCGAATATCGCGTGCTGTCTTCCTTCAATCCAACAGACCAAGAAGCCCAACAGTCCTCTTCGGACCAGTAAAAGGCTAGCTCACAGATGCAGCCCCCCCCCCACACCTGAAGCGCGTTAAGTCTCTTCTAATGGTGGCAAGCATGAGGATCAGTAGCTTTAACAATACAGGCAGCAACCAACCAGAGTACCGCGCCAAGACAAATGCTTCATTTGCAAGCGAAACTATCTAAATTCAAACGACTTCCACAATTACTTTCCTGCAAACTCCTCCTTGTCCGTAGACAGCAGGCGAGGAAAGTTCTGGCAATCTTGGGGGGAGGAAATGGGGGTAGTATGATGGCTCTAAGACAGGTATGCTCTCCCCTTCAACATGGACTGAGAGGCTAAAAACCGTCAATCCTTTCACACCATAAGCGCCAGACAGCACAGTCACGACTGACCGGATATCCCCAAATCAGGTTGCTGGTCTGAACCGAATTCTTTTGAAGAGTACGGTATAAAATTTCTCCCAGGACGACTTATTTTCGGCCGACTCGTTTATTGCAGCCGAGACGGCTGATCAAGCTTTTCCTTTACTTTTAGAGAACATCAATGCACTCCTAAAAGTTGAAAGACGTCTAATTCTACCCTCATACCCTATATAGTGGTTTTGTGTACCCAAGGACCGAGGCATAAAAGGTCCTACTTATCAACATTTAGTTTTAAACCAAGGATATTTTAGGCATTATGGGGACCAAGCATATTGTGGTTCAGTTGGGCGTTCACAATAAAAAAAGACACAAATAGAGCACACATCAGTTTAAGCAGTCATGACGAAGGCGATGGTTCTCTGTTCAAACATACAGAATCAAAACTACCAAAATTATCGAGACCGGCTTTTAGTCCCAATAATTTCGCGGTCCCGATAATGCCTATTTTAAAGGACATTTGGTCTCAATAATGCCTAAATAAAACATATATATATATATATATTAGGCTTGGAAACATTTTTACAGTTGTTTCGACCACTGTTTCTTTTAAACAGGGTATTCCGCTATAATCCTTAAGCCACTGGCAACCGCATTGGATGGGGGGGGGCACTTCGGCATCTACTTAATCTCTTGATGCTCTGAATCTCTTGATCCACGGTGGTGATAACTTTTCCGGAGATCAATCACGTTGATTATGCACAAAGAATGTCTAAAGGCATATTCCATTATTTTCGCTTAGTGCCTGGTCTTTCACTGCATAGGCTTCCTTCTGAGTGCTTCTTGCCCCTTATAATCCTTTTGCAACTGGAAACTGCACTGGGACAGGCGGGAACGACTCGGCATCTACTTAATCTCTTGATGCTCAAGTGTCAAAGTTTTGATTAAAGTTTTCTTTATATTTTTCTGTACTGTGATGTAATAATGTAGTATGCAATAGCCTAACCTGTGCTGTTCTGTTGAAACAATAAAATTCATGCATTCAAATAAAGTGTTTTATTGAAATAAAATAATATCGAACTAAATGTCGTACCTGGCGGAATAATTGTCGCCTGAATAAATGTTAATCAATCAATCAATATCAGTATTTGTATGTTGCTCTGGAAGTACAACTATCCAGGCGCATAACAGTGGATAGTAAAAACACAGTTGAACTTCTATGGGTAAGATTAAGCATATAAAACGTTTTGAGCTTTCTTTTAAAAACACTTTGTTCAGATCGTAGTTTGAGCGGGAGGGTATTCAAAACACGCTGTCCGAAAACCGCGAACATATGATATCCATACCGTTTAAGGTTAAATCTTGGTTGAACTAGCAAGAGTTTATCTTGAAAGCGGAGTGAATGACCGGATCTGTACCGGTTCAGTAAAGTACTGAGATATTCAGGCGCAAGTCCATGTAGGGCTTTAAAAACTAGCTAGGCAACTTTGCTCTCAGTGCGTTCTCTGATGCGGAGCCAGTGCAATTGTTTTAACACCGGCGTTTTCCGGTCACTTTTTGCACTTTTGGTAATAATTCTTGCAGCAGCATTCATTAGTTTCTGTAATTTATCTACATCACATGCGTTGATACCATATAATAACACATTGCTTTAATCGATTTTAGATATCAGCAAAGTCTGCACTAATGATTTTGCCGTATCAACGGTGATAAAACGAAGAACACGCGAAATAATCCTAAGATTAGTGTAGCACTGGCAACAAACTATATTTACATGGGCTGACATATTTAATTCACTATCCATGGTACTTCCAAGATTGAGAGCAGAAAGCTAGTTTATGATGCGGTTTCCACTTAATTCTAACGAATCAGGTTTGCACTTGCCGATGTTCCCTTTGGAACCAATTAACATAAATTGCGTTTTGTCCTCATTCAGTTTTAACTTGTTTGTAAACATCCATTTTCCAACGGATTCTACTGCATTTTGCATATTTTCCTTTGCTGCAGTAAGTTCAGCCTCACAGGAGAGATCAACCGCGTCTAAAAATTGACTGTCATCCGCGTAAAAACTGTAGAAAATATTGAACGGTGAGAAAACATTTCCAACTGGCCTAGTGTATTGCTTATAGCCCTGCGGACCAAACATTGAGCCTTGTGGCGCTCCACAGTTTATTTTAATAAAGTCAGACATTACGTCGTCAGTTTTCACACGCTGAGACCGCTTAGTGAAATATGACTGAAACCAGAGTAATGCATTTCAATTAACACCAAACAATTTCTGGAATCGGTTGATTAAAATTTCATAGTCCACAGAAAGAACCAGCAAGCATAGCAAAATGAACTTTCTTTTGTCCATAGCCTGGAGGAATTCTTCAAAAATACGAACGAGGTCTCTGTACTTTAAGCGTAGTTGTATCCCGACTGCATGGGCTCCGCTAAACCATTCCTTGCAATATCATCATCAAGTTGCGATGATGCAGTCTTTTCAGTTAATTTTGACACATAACTGAGATTTGATACCGGTCTGAAGCTTTTTAATGTTTTATCTAAATTGCGCTTTTTTATTATGGGTGTTAGGATAGCTTGCTTTGAGGCATCAGGAAAGGACAATGATAACAGCGAAGTGTTAATAATGTCGGTGATAATTGGGGAAATTTCATTTGAGCACTTTTTAATTACCCAAGTTGGTACCGGGTATAAACTGCAGGATTTGCTAGGAGAGCTGGCTATGAGGCGTTGTACATACTCCTGAGACACTTCAGAAAACCCGCAAAAGTTAGCAGTATTGGTTTCGTGGTGATCGAATTCACAGCAATAACCAATGTCCACAAATTTAGATCTGATTGTAGCTATTTTATTTTCAAAGAAATGTCCAAAAATGTTTGTTAAATCGCGCTTAGAAGAGTGATGAGGTAAGAGATTATCCTGCGTCTTGTTCATTAAATTGTTCACAATTTTGTACAGTTTTCCTTGGTCACATTTGTTTTCAGATATTAGGTTATTATAGTAGCTTTCCTTAGACTTCTTCGGTTCGAGGTAACATTCGTTTTGTGCATGTATGAAAGCTGTGCTTATTTCAATGTTTTGCTCGTTTTTCTCCAGTTCCACTCTAATTTTCGACAATTTGTTTTAGGCGTCTATGTGAATCGGTATAGCAAGGTTGCCGAGGTCGTAGGTGAAATTCGGCATAACTGTCGCCGGAATAACCGTCGTCGGAATAATTGCCGTACATTCGTTGAATTGACCAAGCTCGCTCTGATTGGCGCCTCTGTTGTCTAAATACGCTGTATTGGCTGAGTGTTATATCTTAGTGGTGTGAGGTCTTTGAATGAGTGCATGATTATCAAGGAAACTGGGTGGAACCAATAACTAAGCGGCCTACAGTAAGTTGGATAATTGTCTACGGTGTTGAACAACAATAGAAATACTCAATCTTGGCGTGCTGTGATAGTTATGCACCAGTTTAAACATCGTTTGAATTTGGCGTGCCATTTCACATTTATTAGGCAATCATTTATATCAAGAATTAATCTAAGATCTCTAAAACTGATTTTTAACATCAAGAATTAATTTTTTCTCTCTGTTATTTGGTATCACTAAATAAATTCTTTATAGATTCTTGATATCAATAAATATTTCAAGATGTAAACGAACATTCATTAACAATATTAATGATTTTATGAATTTTTTAATGAATTGATGATTCGTTAAATTGTAAATAAATGTGTGTCTGCTTTGAGATTTTATAAGTTTGTAAAAGTGATTAAAATTGACTTATTGATACGAAAATATAAATTAATGAGATCTACATTGATTTATTGATATCTCTAAATATATTGTGATATCAAAAATGAGCATTAAATGTTAAAACGGAATTCCACACATTGCAAAATGCCAATTTTGAACTCAATAATTTATTTTCCAATATTATATCAAGAATGTATTTCAGATTGCATTCTTTCAGCTTGATACTTTTTAAATTGTTTTTTGAAATTTAAAAATGATTTTTTTATCTGAAAAATTAATTTTTGCTATTAAAATATGCTTTCCTTATTTATGTATAAAATTCAAAAAGAAACATCTGTGAATGATATGACTGGCTTCTGTATATAGAATCATTCATTAATTTTTTTACTGCACAAAAAGAAGCAATTCTTGAGCTCAAAAATTGTGTTGTTGTTATTGATATCAATAATTTAGTTTTTGATCTACAAGCGCAAGAAAAAATAAAACAAAAAAATTTGTCTTTACAGCATAAGGTAGAAATAATTAAGTAGGGTCAGGTAGAAAGTCAAAGACAACTAGACCGTTTTCGCCACCGAGTAGCACAAATAACTCTTGCGGGTCACAAAAATATTATTCTGAACTCTTAACCTTTTGCATATGGTCTTTGATCGCCCAAAGGGTCGAAAATAAGCTCAAAATCTCTAATCGTTTTCGAGATAATGGCCATCTTCCGGCTTTTTGCTTTGACCATGGGCCAGGAGGTCAAGGTCACCGCGGTATCTCTTACATATGGTCTTTTAGCCCCAGAGAGTTGAAAATAAGCTCAAAATCACTCTAATCGTTTTCGAGATAAGACTCAACTTCAGTTTCTGACTTTGACCATGGCCGAGGAGGCCAAGGTCACCGAGGTGTCCCTAACATATGGTCTTCAGAACAAACAGAGCACAAAAAAGGAAAAATACCGAAACATTTTTCCGAATTGTACGAAAGCAATGAACTATGGGATTTAAATATCCCCAAGTGTAATTAGATAGAGAAATGTGAGCAAACTTTTTCTTTTATATTTAATGAGATTTTTAGCCAGATGTCGAACAGTTATCGTATTCATATGCGATTTCTATTGTATTAAAAGTGGTTGAAACAAATAAAATTGAAAAATAGCTTTCTTTACCGACTATTATGCGGACACATTATTATAGATTATCATGCGGTTGTGTATGCACGAATGTCGGAAATCGGACCACCCTGAAAATCGGACCACTTTCGTTGTTGTTCAACAGCCAACCGCTTCGGCGGTTCGATCTGTTGTGCATAATACCTTTTTACTCAAAGACCCACTGGGATTCCGCAAAACAGCACTCATAAAAGAGAGGAACTACTTTTTTAAAAATATGTTCAACAACTATCCTCTGCGGGGGTTCGGCCTGTTTTGCATAACACCTTTCTACAAATCAGGTCCATTCTCATAAAAGAGCGGAACTATTTTTTAAATACCCATTCGTTGTGCGCTTGTATATAACAGATAGATCTCATTAGAGGTCAGCTCTTTTATAACAACGGACCACTTTTGCTCAGTCTCAACGGTGGTTCGATTTCCGGGATTCCGGTGAATACACTTATAATGTGTTATAACGTAACGCCGAATCCAGAAGAACACCTCCCCCTGCCCTCAGGAAAAAATGGTCTCGGAGGAAATCCCCCCTATTGGTGCAGCTGTCTCCAGATTTTTGTCACACACGGAACCCTCTCCCCCCGTATGATAGCCACTTTTTACATATCAGAAACATGTATTGAAGTGATTACAGAAGCGAATGATTAACAAGAATTTCAAGCTTTGTTTGATATCACAGCCATATAGGTCCCATTACCAAATTCCAATATGCCTAAAACATACTGCAAAAATAACGAATTTTAAAAAAGTATGTTCGAGTTCTTTTGAGGTAACACTGCAGGTATCACATTGGTATGCCGAATTCAAATCGATTTGGAACCATACCACAAAGAATCGGCAGTATTGAATCAGTATGCTGCAGCACCGATATACCGAATTTGAATCGATTTGGAACCGTACAGCAAAGAGACCGACAAACCAATATTGAATCGGCATACTGCAGTTCCAGTATATCGAATTCGAATCGATTCAGAACCATACCACACGGGGACCAGCAGTATTAAATCAGCATACTCTGCCTGCAGTATACCCGATATGACCGACTTAGATAAATAGCAAAATACGAGTACCCGATAACAGTGAGCTATATACTGAAATTAATTCCCATCCCAAGAAGACTTTTTTGTGATCCCAAACTATTATTCTTTGGCACAATAGTAATTTTTCAACAGAACTCATTCATAATATGCTTTTATCATACATTTACAGCTAGCATTTAAATTTCTCGAACTTAAATGGATGTGTAAAAATAAGCATCTACTATTTCGTTTATTATGTTTCCGTTTTGTTTCTTTCTAAACATGCATCCATTTTGGTTAAACAAACAAAATTCAAATTCACAACGCTTTAACCTCCTCCCCCTCCACCTAGATCAACTAATTAATTCTACTTATTTGTTGAACTCCATGGAAAATCAAAATTTTGGAATAATACCTTAACATCTACTTTCCATGGCGAAGAAAGCAAAGAATACAACTTACTTGAATTATTATTCACGTATCAATAACTGGAAACTAGATTGGCTGTGTTTAATATGTTTGTACTTTTGTTTCTGCCTCAACTTGCTTGAGATAAACATTTTCTAGTGTGCAGCGCATTTCTAACCGTCATCGGTAAACTAAATTCATACGTCATGAAATTAATTCAAAACACTACAGTCATTTTTGGTATACAGGTACTCTGATTTGTGTTGGTCCCGGTATATATTCGGTACCAGTTTTTGGAAGTTCGCCATCGGTACCACTGCGGTTAAATGCAATGCTTTTGCATTTAATGTGCAAAATGTACCGGAGCTTTTTGCAGCCTTCTACAGTCGATATCGAAACAAACCGCCGGAGTTCTGCAGAAAGCTGCGGTGCTTTTGTGGTTCCTTTGCAGTCATTTTGCCCCGTTTCGGTTGAGTAACTGTATATTCGCGGCATATTTCCAGTATATCCTTTTTTGACAACATTTTACCACGGGCCAGAAAACAGCACAGTACTTAGGCGACTAGTAATGACAGGAGTTGGTGATTAACAAAATCTCATCGAATTCCAGAGTATATTTAAGGAACATCATCTGCCAAGTGCATTGAAAGAAGTTGCAAACTTTTACAGAGGTATTTCACTAAATATTTTAATATTTAATGCATTTAGTATATAGACCGAATAATCCTTAAGGAACTTAGCTTCTATTGTATTGGAGAGGGGGTGGAGTTCTCCGGTCATGGCAAAAATCTAGGGGGATTTCCTGCGCATTTTGCAAAATAGGGTGATTGTATCTGCACACCAGTAATGCCACATAAGTTGAAGTTGAGGTAATATTACAGAAATAACAGGAAAATGCCCAGTTTTTTTTTAAATCACTTCTATCTTAAAAACGAGCAGATTGTATTATTTTTTATAAATTAACCTAATAAATCATAATCTTCAAATGGCTTTTTGAAATGTTACATTATTTTTACAGAGCTAGTTCATGTTTGTGCTGTGTACAATTCAATACAAGCCCTCCATACTTCTCAGAGCTATCACATCAGAAAAAAAAATGCAAGAAAAATATATATTTCGAGACAGGTTTTGGCTGATTTATGTTACATGCTGTTCTTCTGTAGCAGTATCTGTGTGATACGCTGATGAACTTATAGATAAGGATATCAGCATGCTATCTCTTGCTTAACAATGCCGCACAGCGCAATACTCACTCGTGGAAATTGCCAGATGGTAAGTGCTATTGTGATTTCACTCAATCAAAGATACTAAAGATTGCCATGGCGTCAATACACGCCTAGAATTCAGCTTTATCGAAAAAATTTTAAACCCATTGAAGTGTTACTAGCCTATCAGAATAAATATAGATCTATTTGACATTATAATAATAAACAGAAATTGAGAAAAATGTCTGCATCTGCCGAAACAAATATTTTGTTTTCTTGTAGTATAACATTTAAGTAGTTACAGAAAACCTGAACAAATGCCATTTTTCTCATGAGATGTAAATGCTATGAACAGGACCGAATTTCGCTGCTGCTTACGGAAAGAATGTGAGTCAAGTTAACGTCAAAATGTACAATGTAAAATCATGCAAATAAGCACAAAATTCTTCACTCTTCAACTTAAAATTTTATAAAGATTTTAGAAATGCTTATATAACGTCACGAGGTAGTGGAGTACAACCATGAAACTTACTCCATCTCTAACGGTTTCCCAGATAACAGAGGTCATGCTGCCTATGAAAATCTAAAAATCTAGGTCAAAACTGAGATAAGAAATAATCCTCTATGTAACTCCATAAAGGTGGTGGAATCGAAAAATGAAGTCACAATCTTTCCATCTCAAACGGCCTCAATGGTTACAAAAGGTCACATGACTTTTTACCATGACAGTCTAAGTGCAGATCACGAGGGTATCCTTTATGTAACCCAGTATGGGAGTTAAGGTCCAATATCTTGCTAACGGTTTCCGATATAAAAGTCCGGGGTTGGAATTCAAAAATGTGGTTTAAAACGGTTTCCAAGATAAATACAAGTTTTTGATACATAGCCTTGAATCATGGCCAATATCAAAGTCAACAGTTTTTGTTTATATATCATATATAAACCAAACAGTGTTACCCATCAAGTTACTCCGTGCTGATCTCCAGAATCTCTTACGGTTCTTTTTCAGTTTTATTGACAATTAAAGCACGATAACAATACAATAATGCTTTCACTTTTACACTTGAACACTCAAAAATAGGGTAAACTACAATATGCTGGATTACAATATTTTAGTCACAGTACATCGCACTTACACACTTAAAATTTGATGAGAGGCAAACAAAAGGTACCCGGTTTTTTATATGTTCGAGCATGTGTATCAGACCTAAAACAGAAGAATTGAACTTTAGAAAGATCTCTTACCGTTCTTGATATAAACCAATTTCTTTACAATACAACTTTTTGAAACTTTTGTTGACTGAGACAATATTCGGGATATGTTAAGGCCTTCCCACTCTTCATGCTTGTAGCAAGTTTCAGTTGTTTAGCCCAAGCCGTCTGGGAGTAGTAGTCTGGACAAGATATGGATGGAAGAGATGAAAAATATGAAAGTGAGGGAAAAATAACACAACTCCATGGGAAATTCATGATTTTAAGAGACAACTAGTAGATTTAATCTTATCTAACGATATCTACATCACCATGGTTACATCTACACTGTACATGATAATGCATGTCTCATATATATTATAATTTCAAGCCCAAACGGTATTTTCCCGAAGTCCAGTAAAGCAATCAGGTAAGAAACACTTATTAAAATTTCATGTTCTATTTTCATTGTTTATTGCTTAGCTATTTTCCAGGCATTTTTCTTTTTATATATTTTTGAACGCTAAACACTAGAATCACTGGATAAGACCACTTTAGAATTAAGACCATTCCAGAAATAAAACTACTTTTTGTGAGTCCCGTTCCAATTTATTTCCGTTATAGAGAACCCCAGAAATAAATAATCAGTAGGGTTACTTGGTAACATATGCGTTACCATGCGTGTCCAAAAACCTCGGAGAAAAGGGGATAATTCTGAAAACAGATGCAGTCCTAGCGGAGTGCCAATTTTGATAAAAAGAGGGCAATTCCTTATGCTCCATTTTTATAGCAAAAGGAGGGTTCTTTTGGAATTTTACTCCGCATCAAACAAAAAGAAATACGTAAAATATTACATGCTAATACTTCCCAATGTAAGTGTCTGTCTAATTTTCATTCTGTGATTGTACTTATAAATATACAATTTGCTGAAAACAAGAGTTTTTAATGTTAAATTTTACGAAGTGGGTTTAGGGAATGAAGTTTACAGAGGTTTCCTAGTTTGTTTAAAAAGAAGTCACTTTTTAAACTTGGTCCTCGTTTACAGGTCTTTTAAAATGCCATGGGCACGGACGCGTGATTACCAATTTGTACTTGAATGCCCTCAGAACCACCCGGGATAAAGAACACTTTTGACTAGTCCCAAAGGTGGCCTTATTCTGGGTTTTGGTGTGCAGAAAGACGTAAAAATCGGATGTCAGAATTTGGTTTGTTTTCTGTCGTATGTTTAAGAAATTCCTTGTCCATTCAGTCCATGCGGTCATGAGAACGTTACGTCGTCGTCACACAAGAGTCTGTTATTGACGTCGGATCCCTGCATCTGATTTCGTCCAAACGTCATATTCCACGTCCAGACGCCATGTTCTCATTTCCCGTCAAAACGGCACGATTTTGTGCATAGTTGGTTACGTCACATGTATGGTTCCAATGGGTGGGCTTGAACGCACGACTTTCCGATTACTGCAGTACATTCACTCACTTTCTTCGAATCAGCCATTATATTCGATCGGCCACGAGAAAACGTCATTGAATAATATTTAATATTTGAGATAAAATATTTAAAATGTCGACAGGAGGAATTTTAATACAAGACACAATCTATAATCTTGTGCAAACAGGAAACATATATATATATGCATATATATATATATATATATATATATATATATATATATATATATATATATATATATATATATATATATATATATATATATATATATATATATATATATATATATATATATATATATATATATATAACAATAACTACATAATTACAGGAAAACATACTATTTCTTATATCCTTTCAAAAGAAATGGAGCAAATTTGATAATTTTGGCGCTCGCGATTAAAACGCACATGTCAGGACCTGGGATACAAATAGAAATCGACAGCTGTGGAATATCGCTGATTTTAAATTTCCACTGTCGCATTTGTCGCCTTTGTCCATCTTTCAATAGAATAGTGGAAAGATCAGGCATATTAATTTATGTTTGCTGTGGCTGAAGGAAAGTCAGAATTCCCCTGGTGAATTTCTTATTTCACTAAACTTTTTGGTACTAAATTTTTGTCAAAAGAGAATACTATTCCGTGTCTTCTGTGCTCTATTTAATCAATGTTTCAGGAGTGCTGTATAAGAAATCAGATGTAATCTTCAACAACATTAATGTTTTAAATTATTGTGCTCAAAACTAATCAATAATCTATTTATATAGCATCATCTAAATAGTGTCTTTAGTTTCCTCTGAAAGCATTGCATTGATTTAATTAGTTACGCAGGAAAAAAGTGGGTTAATGGTGATGTAATTCTGGCTCCTTTGCCACTGCATCTGAGATCGAAAATCCAACGATTTTAGTGTAATTTGGACATTCTATGAGAGCCTACAGTGTTTTTTCCATCAAGAACCAATCACAGAGGTCGCTGCACAAATAACTGTTACAAATGTTATATTTTGATTAAAAACTTAGGTTTAAAACATATCACCAGTAAATCTATTCTCTTTTAAAAAAATAAGCATTTTAAGTGACTGCAATCTTTTAACACTTTAAAGGTCAGATACAACCATTTAATAAGCTATTTTGATTGCAATATATGCACAGAAGTATTTAATGTAACACCAAAAAAATATGAATATTGAGTTTCATAAGTCTTTGAACGATTTCGGTACATTTTTAATTTTTGCTTTTTTAAAGGATGTTTGCTGTAGTGTTTATTTGCCTGTTGTCAACAGCTTTCGGGCAGTTGGAACTTTTCCCGTACGTACACCACTAAATAAAAATATCTTTCTCTTTAAAATTTGGTCCAATAAATACAAAATATAACTGTACGAAAAAATAACGAACTAAAACACGAAAGTGGTTATTTTATAAACTGTATTAACCCAGGCTATGCTTGCTTATGTGCTACGCCAATAGTGTGGCCTTTGTCGTCAGGTCGTCCGTCCGTCTGTCCGCCATGTAAACTTTCATTAAAACCTGATGTTCTTTCAATTTTCGTCAAATTGTTGTGAAAAATTGCATATAATTTTATTTTGGCAATTCGTCAGTTTTGCCTAATTTGGTGAACTCATCACCATCTTTGCGAAAAACGCTATGTCCTACAAATTTTCGCTTGAAATAATAATCATAATAATAATAATAATATTAATAATAATAATAATTACGATAATAGTTAAAATTGTATTATGATTACAATATTTACTCAGTAACAATTAAATGATAATAGCAATTGAATTGTTCATAACAAGCGAATATTTTCGGTGAAAAATATTTTGGGACCCACCATCTATCCATGCGTCACGCTTTTCTTGTGAACACGATTCCAGCGAGACCTGTGAACACATTTTAATGTGACTTGATTTGAATATACATACAGATGGTCATTTTGGTGACCATGATGTGTCATTTTAGGTCATGAATGGACTTTGGATATTGCTTTCGACACTGCCGAAAGAAAATGGGAGAAAAACTGGCAACATCACCCTTTATTCTAATGAATGAAAATTCACAGAGTTTGCCTCTAGATTTGGTGTTTTGTCCAGATAAGTTCTCCAAAACTATAAGGCTAAGAATTTTGGTACTTTACACAGGAATATATATATATATATATATATATATATATATATATATATATATATATATATATATATATATATATATATATATATATATATATATATATATATATATAATGCCGCCGCATCTTGTATTTGACAAAAAGTGATGTGTCGACATTGTGTGAAAAGTGGATTAAAATCCAAACAATAAGGCCCGCCTTTTAAAACTTAATGCAGCAAAGATACACGTATAATGCAGATGTACAAGGTCGAATATATGAAATCGGCTAAAATGTTCAGTTCGACACTTGTTCGAAATGGATAAAATTTTACACATAGTGCATCAAGACACGAAGTTATGTCACAAGTTCTCAGAAGCTGCAAGCTCCAGTGCTTAGAAATCTTACACAAAGAAGAATCATATTGACGCTGTTCAGCGAGTAGTGTCTATGAAATCAGCCATAAATTCAGGGAAAGGCAAAAACTGAAAAATATTTTTAATATTTTGCATAACTATTTTGAATTTTGTCCAAACAAATTCACAGAAACCACAACGTCCACTATTTTGTCTTTTTACTCGTGAAAATATACATGTCCTAGGTGTACAATATTATCTTATTTTTGAAATCGGCATTGACGCACTTTGTCAAAAATGAAAAAATAGGCATTTTGCATCGAGACTTGATCCGCTTGTCAGAATCCATCCAGCCCTAGGATTCGGAGAGGGGAAGATGTGTTTGTTCGTTCTCGTAGACTCACCAATAAGTACAAATTTAAAGGCGACTGAACGGATTTGGAGGTGGGGTCATATTTTTACTACTTGAATTTACCATTCTGCAATCAGTACATGTGGAGAAGGGATACATCTTGCCACACTGATTTTGCCATTCCAGTTCTGTTAAAAGGCATATTTCCAATACTGTAGAGCTTGAAAAGTCTTTGAGCATAAACTGCATTGAATCCTTTAATGATCTGCGGTAACAAACACTTTTGACAAACTACTGGATTATTGGATTGATTTATTGCTAGAGTGCTCGAAATAAAACCACGTGGATTTAAGACGGTAGATTTTTGTTTCATTTAGCAAAATATCATAATTTTATCTGAAATAAAAACATTTAGAGCAAGCCTGTGGTAAAAAATGTAATACGTAATATCTCAAAACAGTCTTTTGTCACATCACGGCCACAGCAAATACCAATAATATGGCTATAGTACTTGGACAGTAATAACAATAAGTCCGGTTATATATGGCGTTTTTTGTGTATCATGTGTGTAAATTGTCCAGAACACCTTCCTATGTGGGCCACTGCAAATACTCTCTGGCCTGGTCTGTAGACGGTTATTCGGTCCGTTTGGAATTTTATGTCCATTTTTCACAACATCATAGGGTGGATAGTGTGCCTTCATATCAACATAACAAAGTGACTAAGATACCTTTGCATCTTATTCAACCATGATATCGTTGGCACAATAACCACAAACCAGGATTCGCTGTTCAGAACGAAATTTAATAAGGAATACCGATAATATTTATCATAAATTTGCAATTTTCGAGAAACTGTCCGCCCTATTTGTTCTGAAAGCTGTAGCGTCAGTTGGTGTATTGGGACTCTGATGAGACCTTGGCACCGTCACTTGACGGTCTTGTTGATTTATTAGTTGTGATTTATTAATAGGATAAAAGGCAAATAAGCGTAAATTTATTCCTTTTTTTCTCGATACAAATAAACAAAGCACACTTTTTGTTTTGCTACAGGTGTGAGGCAGGTGTATTTATCCCTGACCAATTTGAAGAAGGTTTGTTATACACATTTTGAAAAGCAACGATTTTGTTTTCGTTGTCACATTACAGTAGCACGTATATGTCAAAATATGTTAGTCAAACTGAACAACAATAGCCATAGCTTTTATCCAATTAAAATGTTGTTTGTACAAATGTTGTAGCTGTTTAGCTGGATCGAACAGACGCTTGAAAATTATCATTCATATCTTTTCTCGCCGATCACATTATCGAATTCGAAGTCCCTAAACGAAGTGAAGATCTTTAAACTTGTCCTTAACTGCTTGCCGCTGTACTCCATTGTCGTCACTGTGAATCTTGGCGGTAAAACGAAGCGTCATACAAATGACCTAAAACTGCAGTTGGATCGAGGGGACGCTTGAAAACCAGAATTAAGACGATAATTACATCGGGGACGCATGAATTGCGGACGTTTCATCTTACAATTTGGTCAACGAAGAAACAAACAAAAGCTAAGTTGCCTGGGGACTTATCACTGAACCGAAAACAAATACTATGTGTCTTAGTTCGCGTGCCTCTAGTCACACAGGCCTACGAGCCCACTGCATGGCTACAACCATAGTAACACAACATACACCGAGGAGGCTCCACAGCCTTGCCGTGGGCTCCACACCTACATGAGTCAGCCCAAAGTAATCGGCTGCAGGCCCCTACGCCTTTGTCTGAGGGTCCCGAATGCTTCATTACGTCTTACTCTTGTCATCTGTCAGTACTCTGTTCGCTTACCTAATACTGAATACGTTGGTTGGTTATATGATTTGCTTAACGACACGGCCAACCTTCAGCGGGTTACATTTTGTCTATGCATGTCAATCATGAATTATAAAACAATATTATACCAGTTGAAATCCAGGTTAGCTAAAACCGTATATATTCTAAAAGGATAATACAAGCATAGCTTGTAGAGGTTGAAGGCAGGTTGATTCCCTTGAAAATTGTACAATTTTACTTGGCTCAACTTGATCATACAGATGTCTCAAAGAGTCAGGTCTGAAATATGTGACTGGATGTCTTGGTTGGTGGTTATATCATTTGTTATACGACACGCTTATATATTTTCCAGGTTAGCTGAAACCGTGTATATTCTAAAATTATAAAATAAACATAGCTTCTAGAAATACTGCTATCAATATAAATACTTGTGTCAATAAAACGATCACAGTTAAAATCCAGGTTAGCTGAAATCGTGTATATTCTAACATTATAAAATATACATAGCTTTTAGAAATGTTGACATAGGTTAATTTCATTCTATTTTTGAAAATGTGTAATTTTGCTCGTTCTGCTTCGAACAGCTTCGAACAGGACTTTCGAAATGGCGCTGGTGGATATCTTAAACATCAATGTAGTATATTAAAATGTTTCACTATGTAACGTTTCTAACATTTGCTTTTCTTTCTATCATTGCTTATTGACAGCCCTATTTCTGTTAATGGTTTTTGTGTAGTTAAGATCGGATAGGTCTATGAGACGTCTTGGGCGGATGCGTTTCGTTGTCCACATCCATTAATGATGAAAACGGTTGTCGTTTGCTTATTCTTGGAATGTGGTCCGCAGTCTCTCCTTTGCCTGTAGCACTCAGTCTTTAAGTTCAGCCCCTATTTTAACATCCAGAACTGTTGATGAAAGATTGGATGATTTTCGCGATGCTGACTCGGTGATGTTCATAGTCATGACCGTCTTCACCGCAATTTGCGCATGTCATCTCAGATATTTTACACTGGCCGTCACCATGTCCATCACGCTGGCAGTTGCAGCACCGCCCAGAGTTAGGGATCTGGAGTTTGACGCCTAATTAAAAAGAAACCAACTGTCAGATCTGACCGCAGCGATGACCTCCGGAACATGAGCATATCAGTCCCCAAAAACCGAGTCTACGGCATCCTATGACTCCGTACTTTTCGAGATCGCGCACGAGTTCCTCCTTAGTGCAGAAATTTAGTTCAGGGTGGCTAATGACTTCTTTGGTGAAGTTCAGAGTCTGGTGAGGGGTGCTTTTCACTGGTATATTTACAAACGTTTTCATTTACAAAGGATTTTTCTCTGTTGAGCCGACGATAATTATTAAATTTATCGCCTGAGCGGAGTCTTTTGATAGAGTGTCGGGGACCGATGACAGAACATACAGCTTTTTGAACTACAAATGGTGAAAGTTTGAAAGAACCTTGATGTGAAACAACGATGTACTCAAAATAGGGAGTTAAAGGAGACTCGATGTTTAAGTGCAGACGCTTACTAACGCCTTGTGGTATTTTGTGAATCTTTGTGTTTGTGATTGTATTCTCCGTATGTGTCTATTTTGATTTTTTTCCCAAGTCTGCCGGTCCTGGTCGTGCTCTGACCACTTTACCTGGCAGCTGGGGTTTCCTCCTAGGACTAGGACATTGGGATAGCAACAACATTTGCACATGCTGAAACTTGAGCTCAGCGTCGCAAGACAGGACAGCTCAGTGACTAGGATCCCGGTCTCTCCCGGTAATGGTCGCAATCCACAGCAATGTTTGTATTGGACTGGAGTACTGACAATTAAGTAGACCAGCAGCTGGAGACCATAATGGAGAAGCACACCGAAGATTGCCATGTTTTTATGCGATAAAAGCGTGAACGCTTCGACAAATTAATACCAGCGACGGGTCTGGAGTACTGCAATTAAATAGATCCAAGATTTTAATACAACATGGATTACAGGTTAACTGAGAAGATCGCGAGATTTTTTATAGCAATTAAGAAGGCATCATGTTTTTCTCGAAATGGTTTTAATCCTATTGTTATTCTGGAACCGTAATTTATCATTGTATAGAAAGGTGATATTGCTAATTTTACTTTTGTATGTGTATTTTGAGAGGATCTGACAGTAAATATGGTGATGTAAGAGTGGTAGTAGTTTATAGAAAAGGTTAGAAGGGGTGAGATACCAGTGGTACTGCTGTGAGACAGTAAAACTGGCACCTCGAGGAGGGTCGGTATTTATGAGATAGCAACGGCGCCCTAGCCGCAAACGAATGCCACTGTTTTAGAAGGCACCAACCCTCGAACAGGCTCCATTACGATTTGTACACTGACTTCATAGACTTAACATACACGTCTTGGTTGCGCTGCAGAGCCTACTGTGTAGTTTCACTCTGACGGTGGTTGGGGTGCCAGTGCGGTTTACGGACATCCCCAGTCTCCATCTGTAGTCGTCTTGGCGCGCACACCGCTAGTCTGATAAGCAGAAGGTGCCACAGCGCCGAGGAATTGCGATTGGTAACAACATACAGAAAAGTTTCTCCCGGGTAAGGCTGTTCATTAAGTGGGTGATTATCTGGTTCGGGGATAACGCATACAGTGGCTACCACAACTCAGAACGTCGCCGTCCACCGCCTCCGGCATGGCGATATGAACTGGACCAGCTTCTGGGATATTCTAATTGCGAAACGATACATCTGCGGTGACCCCTCAGCAGAGTGCTCCACCACCTACAGCGCAGATTGTATTGTATTGTTCTTTAGATCCCTTTCAACTGCTATGGTCATATCGGGATCCCCCTGCCACACTATACTGAAATGGGGCATTGGCATTGCCAGCCCTCCTTCTAACACTTACATGTGGAGTGCCTCACAGGGTAGCAAGGAGGAGTCCCAATTTTAAAGTCTTAGGTATGACCCGACCGGGGTTTGAACCAACGATCTTCCAGTCTCGAGGCGGAAACTCTAACCACAAGGCCACCGAGGTAAAGCGCAGAGTCTATTTCCCAGGTAACACCTGACCCATATCTGTAAGCTTAGGCAGGCTGTTCAGAACAGGTCCATACTCGATTAGACGCTCATCATGGTTGATGAAAGTAACAATATCTTCGGTTCGTGTAGAAATGTTAGAGACGAGAAAGGACACCACTGTACAAACAACACTTAACAATCAATGTTCGAAATAAGTCCCGTTCCGAGTGGATCTACAGCTTCTGCATATTGTTTGAAAACTTTCTCCTAACGCATCTTCTCAAAATCTTCCTGATATCCTGGAATTAGGAGCAAAAACAAGAAGATTCAACACCTGCTTGTTTGTTTTGGCGGAAGGATGTCACCACTTGCAGTAAATATACAGGAGGGGAGCGCCAAGCAGTTATGGAATAGTTTCTTGAGTTAGAAATCCTCATTTTGTTCAGGTACTTTGAATTCTATGATGTTACGGGCCACGAAAGATGTGGACGATACTTTTCAAACGTCGAGTAGATCAAACGGCAGCTATATGTAATTTGCATGAACAAAACGTAGGTTTTAAACAGTTCCAGCGTTTCGTTGAAAACGGCAACACTGTATATTTTACAAATTTGACTGTCCGTGTTTACGGATAGTTCTGAATAGTCATAGTATAACTGTGAAATTATTATTTTGTTAATGAAGCATGTAACTAATTAAGCATGCTACATAATTGTTAGTTGTATTATCATGTTGTGTAAACGTCACTTTTAAACGCTGTACGTTACAAACGAAAGGCATTCAATGGCTATTTCATGATCAAATGAATAATATTTGTAATTATGACCATCATTAAAATTACAATTTTGATTGAAATTTTATGTATGCCATAAGTTTCCACCTTGAAGGGCATCTGCATTGCCTTGAATCATCTGCCAAAAACAAAAAACTTAGTAAGGCCAAATATAACTTTAGCTTTTGGTTTGTAGCAGAGGCGGTAAGACGTTGGAACAGGCCGTTAGTATTTTTATAGATTTTAATATTAATATATGGCTTTTAGGAAATTATCAAAGTTAGAAACCAAACATTAAGCTCCACTTGAGCAAAATTGCAGGTGCTATAACGGTAAGCCATAAGGCAAAGTCTTGGTCTTACAAATAGGTAGATTTTTCTTTTGGCTTTTTACCTTAAGCCCTTAAAGCATAAAAAAGCCTCAAGGTCTTCAGGTAAAGTCCTTAATCAGCAAGAAAAGTTACATTTTAGATGCCATTCACTCATTTCATTTTACCACATTACTGTTATTATTATTATAAAAGAAATGGCCGTCCTGCCTGAAATACATTGAATGTAAGACATTGAAATGTGCTAGTGCGTATGTGTGGTTGCGAATGTAATGACATAGGCTACACAGTTACGTAGTAAAAGTGATCGCTTTAGGGCATTTGCCTTATATATTTAGGGGAAACGCCTATAGCCCTTAGGGGCAATTCATTAAGCAAAATTATCTTCGTGAGTTTTTGCCATATGAGTTTTGGCGTAAACTGAACAGACCTTGATGATGAAATAGGTTGGGTAAAAATTATACTTCATGACATGGGTAATCGGTATCTGCTGCAAAATTAACGAACTGCCTCAGGAACATTGGTGTTTGCAAAAGGCCGTAGAGTAGGGAAAGGAGATTTTTGGATCTGCCACACACCCTGGGTGCGATATTATGATTATGGGATAGTTTTACGTTTCAGAGAATTCTGATTATTTTTCATTTTCAGACCTCCCGCCCCCCAAGTCTGGAATTTCTAATTTTTTATTTTTACATATTTACACATTTCACACAATTCTGAACAACTTGCATTTTGTGGCCAACGGACCCCCTCTCTCCCCTGGGCGATAAAAGGGAATATGGTATTTTTATATTTTCAAGCAATTCTTAGTACTTTTTGGTTTTCTGACCCTGGGACCTCCCCCCACCACCCCACTTCCCTGAGCGGGAATTTCAGGTTTTTACATATATATACATTTCATACAATTCTGAACAACTATGGTTTTCAGAAATCCCCCCCAGGCGTTTTCACAGTATATAAGACCGAGCGGCCAACTTCAACAGCGCATAACTCCGAAATTAGTTGCCATTACACCATTCTTTCGCCAAAATGATTAGCAAGATTTGTCTTTTTCTTACTTTTATGGAGAATCAATTCAAGAATAGTGCTACTTAGATTAGTGCAGGCTGAAGATGAACGGTATTGTCGAGTCATCAGAATGAACATTGGATTGGATTATCTGCTTTTCTCTTGAAGAAAGGGAACAACAACCTGAAGAATCTGCACAACATTGACATTAAACTGTACTTAACAAAATCTAAGCGCTTAGAAGTGATTACGCACTAGGACCTGCGCTATGTCAGCTTTGCGCACGTCTCGCCCTTTGAAGGAAAAGGCTATACTTACTATATCAACTTCAATGATGAGGAATAGACAACACCTTTGCAGGCAAGAGTGCTATATTTGGCAATTCAGCATCAACAACATCCAGTCTTTTAATTGTTAAGACGTGTACGGAATGCTATGGTCGGGTGACATCAGTCCAGTTAATTGAGGATAAACCAATGAAAACAACCAATGTGGTCAGGGAAAAAACTATATGAGGTGGAGTTGCATAATGCAAATGTACAGAACCAGCTTGGACTAATAGGTATATACTGCGGTGCTGAAGGATACATAGAAGATGATGATTGCCACTGCCACAGATTTGATTGCACATTATGTGAACCTGGAAATTTTTGTGGTAAATCTGAAGCTTTTAAGGTTGGTGAGATGCATGTAGAGAAATGGTAAATGTATTGAGAAAAATGACACTATACAAAAGAACATCTTAGATAAAGTATATAATCATATATTCCACAGAGACTGAACAGTAAAGACGTGATTTTGTAAATAACTGTTTTGTATTGTGAACATGTATTTATTTTCAAGCGGATTTATGTAGACTTTAAGACTGATGAACTCGCTTTGCATTTGAGAAAGAACAGCTTTGACACTTAGATTCCTTTTGGGACTTGGCGCACTACAACCTTAATAGAGTTGAAATAGACAACAAGTTTGTTGAACATAAACCATGCAGACATACATCCGTATAGATCCATTGAGACAATTGAAGCAGTAAAACGTTTTACCGTCATGTTTTGTACGAGGCTTCACGAGCCCACTTAAGTTCTTAATCAGACAATAATGTCTCACTGTCAATGTCACTGATGAGCAGTAAGTTGATTTCAGCGTCGCTCTCATGTTTACTCATGCGATTCATGTGGATGGGTACCACAACTTGATTTTCCCAAACTAAAACATTGATGGCAATATTGTTCTCAGATTTAGGAATTTGATGAATTGGTGTTGGAAATGCTATATCTAACACATTCAGCTCTTGTTCCAACGGTTGATACTTAGACGCTTTACCTACATTGTCATGCATTAGATGTAGATGAGCTAATATAGACCATAGGAAGCACTTGTTATTTGTGTTCTTGATGTTGATAACATCCTTAGCATTCTTTATCTTCTTTGGCAACTCTGTTCAACTTTGTTGAATGCATTTGGCAAATCATCAATATCTATTTCATTGAATGCTCTAAAACTCTGAGTGCTCATATGAGTATTATCCACATGTTCTACCAACACTCCATGTTCATTTGTTGTTATTTTCTTGAATCGAGCTAAAACTATCTTTCAAATGTCGTGTGATGGGATTTTCTTGCTGCCGCATTTCCAGTAGCAAGTCGAATTCATTTTCAGGTTCAAACACTTCCTGATGTACATACCCACCAAGGCTTATTCTTCCACCATTACCACCTTGCATTACATCCTTCTTTGTTTGTATCTTTGTTTGTGTCTCAGTTTTTGTCTTCTTTTGTTTCTTTGCAGAAGGTTGATCTGACCCATCCGCTTATCTTTTTTATACGTATGTTCTACATTGGTGTTGCTTGAATATCATCACATGTATGATCTGCATATTGTTCAACATTGTTGAAGACATTGATGCAAACGCGGCAAGTAATAAGTCCTCTTTCTTTACGAAAGGCAATCAGTTTTTCACATAAATGTTTCTCAAATTCATCTCAGTTTGGCATTAACGCATGGTCCATCCACATTTCGCTTCTCCATTTGAGATATTCATGTTATTCATCTTATTCACTGTCTTGAGGGTAAATGATGAAGATTGCAGTAGTTTTGATAAATAACGTCAGCAGTGAAGAAGGAGTTGAGATGTTAACATATTTTACAGTTCTTCTTCTAGAAAACAATTCGTCAAATAATACACCACGCGATTGTACACCCATTCATCAGTACGAATAAAGTCTAATGCAGAATCAAAGTCCTCTGCATCTTCTATTCCAGTTTTATAACACTGTTCAGTAAACTTGTTGTATAGATCAATTCTGCTAATGTTGTAGAGCGCAATGATCCAAAACGTATGTAAGTGACCAAGCGCTTCTGCCGCGGATTCAAAGATAGCCAGTTCAACAAACATTAAGCCTATAAAGATCCATTTGAAAATAACAGATAAAAAGAGAAAGTAACAGATAAAAAGAGAAAGTCTTGCTGAACATGTTGGTGAAAGAATGGTGTAAATTGATCCAGTAGTTTCAAAGTTATGCGTTGTTGAAATTGACAGATACTGTATATAGCCGGCCAGGTTTGGAAGAGAGTTTGTCACAAAATGAAAGTTGTTCAGAATCGTCTGAAACAGCTAAATATCTACAAATGACAATTTCATGCCTCGATGGGGAGGGATCCGAGGGTTAGACACCCAAAGTTGTTCAGAATTGTGTGAAACGTGTGAAACTGTCAAATTCCCTAATACCGCTCATGGGAGGGGGGAGGTCCGAGGGTCAGAAAAGCAAAGTTACTTAGAATTGCTTGAAACGTGTAAAAATGTCAAATTATCTACCATCGCCCACGGGGTCTTCAGTGAACGTGCTTCAATTCAAGTCGTTCGATCGCGAGACATTGGTAATGTTGGTAACTTCAACCGTGGGATGATTGATAGCACTATGTTAGCGCATCAACTTTGCCAGAATCACTGCACATACAGCACTGCACCAAATCTCTATTGTCACCAGGGGGGGGGGGGTTCTTATCCAGAAATCGTATTAAAAATGTCGTTTACACCATATTCCGTGTAAAGGTGGATTGCTTCATTGAAATGAAGCACTATCTTTTTGCCCGCATATATCCAATGAAAATCAGCATATAAATATTCGTTATTCATTATTTTCGCATGATATGTTAAAACGTGTTTACGTGGACATGTTGATTAGTTCTCTATCATTCAAATGTTCTTACATGCAGTAAAAATATGATAAAATAGATTTTATTACTTGAAACCTAGGCAACTGGGCAGGCGATGTTGAACAGCCTTTGGAGCAGATTGGTGTTGCCATGGGTCTCACCGAAGACGCTTGTTACACGTATGTTCTTTAACCTCTATTATGTGAGTTGTCCTTTTCCCATCGTTATTCGTCGTTATGACGTGGTGCCACTTATTTTGGATATACAGTTAAACCCCTCTGATAGGGTCAACACCGACCTTGCTGCTTGTGCCTCCAATAAATTTTAACACGGAGGACAGATGGTTGTGGGTCAATACTACGATCTTTTATATTCCGGCTTATTTACAAAAAAAAAACCTTTTGTTTTTATTATTTCGAATCAAGAGGGCTTAAATTCCAACTGTTACAACAAAGAGGACACAGGAGAGTCCACATCCTTGCCTCCTCCCCTTTTCCAATTCACACCATCCGCAAATTTCTCCTTTGATTTATAACAGTACTGAAGACATCACCGTGATTTAGAACAGTACTAAATTTATCACTGTGCGATTTACACCAGTACTAAAGATATCACTGTGCGATTTACAACAGTACTAAGGATATCACTGTGTTATTTGCAACTGTACTAGAGATGTCACTGTGCGATTTATAACAGTATTGAAGATATCACTGTGAAATTTACAGCCGTACCGAAGATATCACAGTGATTTACAATATCACTGAAGTTATCACTGTGTGACTTACAACAGTTCTCAAGATATCACTGTGATTTCAATAGTTCTGAAGATGGCATAGACATTTATAACGATACTGAAGATATCACTGTGATTTACAACCGCAGTGAAGTTATCACTGTGTGATTTACAACAGTACTAAAGATATTACTGTGATTTTTAACAGTTCTGAAGATCTCAGACATTTGTAACGGTACTGAAGATATCACTGCAATTTGTAACAGTGCTGAAGTCATCACTGTGTGATTTCTAACACCGCTGAAGATATCACTGATGTTTATAACAGTACTGAAGATATCACTATGTGATTTATAACAGTTCGTAAGATATCACTGTGTGATTTATAACAATGCTGAAGATATCACTATGTAGTGTAAAAGTGCTGAAGCTGTCACTCTGTGGTTTACAACAGTGCTGAAGATATCACTGTGATTTATAACAGTAGTTAGTGAAATGATTTGTTTAACGACACGACCGACCCTTAGCGGGTTACATTGTGTCAGAACATGTCAGTAATCAGTGACTAGAACACAATGCTACAAGTTAAAATCAAAGTAAGCTAAAACCATGTATATTCTAAAATCATAAAGTAAAAAACGACTAGAAATACTGATACATGTTAATTTCTTTTAAAAATGGTATAAATTTGCTAGGTTCTACTTCATCAAAGAGCTGCCTCAAGGAGTCAGCTCTGAAATGACGTGAGCGGGCGTCTTTGAAATCGGTACAGTCTATTAAGATATGTTTAACGGTGTAAGGTTCCTGACACCCGACACAGTCGGGTGCCGGCTCGCCTCTTAAAAGATGTTGGTGGGTGATATATGTATGTCCTATTCTGGCTCTGTGGTAAACCATTTCATCTCGCACACTGTTAAGTGACGAGGGCTTTTATCCGACTAAGGGGTTTCTTTGAAACAGCTTGTTGTTTCGTTTTGTTCCATCTTTCTTGCCACAATCTTTTTGTGTATCTTGTGATGTGATATTTAAAATGGGAGGCTGGTATGAGCATATCGATACAATTATTATCTGGAGCCTCTTTTGCAGCTTTGTCGGCTATCTCGTTTCCTCTGATACCAACGTGACTTGGAACCCAGCAGAACACTATGTCTTTGCCAACTTTGGTGGCCTCGCCATACCTTTCCAGAAAGTCAAGGATAAGTGGGTTTGATATTTGTGGGTTTTCAATTGATTGCAGGACGGACATAGAGTCCACGCATAACATAAACTTTTTGTATGGGCTGATCTTCACTTTCTGGATAGCGAGATGTGGAGCTTTAATTTCGGCTGAGAAAATAGCGGATTTCTAACATCGCTGAAGATATCACTGATGACTATAACAGTACTGAAGATATCACTGTGATTTATAACAATGCTGAAGATATCACTATGTGGTTTAAAAGTGCTGAAGCTATCACTCTGTGATTTACAACAGTGCTGAAGATATCACAGTGATTTATAACAGTTCTCAAGATATCACTGTGATTTATAAAGGTGTCAATGCATGACATACAAAAGCACTGAAGAGATCACTGATTTATAACAGTATTGAAGATATCACTATGTGATTTATATCAGTACTGAAGATGTCAATGTGTGATATACACCGATTTATAACAGTACTAAGATATCACTGTGATTTACAACAGTGCTGAAGAAATCACTACGATTTACAACAGCACTGTAGATACTTCAACTTATTTATAACAGTACTGAAGATATCAGCGTTTGATGTCAGTGTGTGATATCTTCAGCATTGTTATTAATCAAAGGATGTATTTGCGGATGGTTAGACTTAAAAAAAATTACAGTAACACAGTCTGACCGGCCTGTTGTGTCGCGGAAAGTCCAGTTCAAGACCGTCTAAAGCTTTCCAAACTCGGGTATTAGCATTTGGCACGGTTTTTCCTCCCCTTCCGAGGAGTCTAAGGAGTCCTAAATCAATGTTATGGGTCTCCAATGAAACATTCTTTCATGGCATGGCCAATTTATGCAAACGCCATTGTATGCTCTCATGCTTAAAATGTTCGAGCAAGAAAATATGGCATCAATGGGTTAATGAACACAGGAGTTCACAGAAAAAATTCTTGTGAAAGGTAAGTTTTGTATTTTAGGACATTTGCTTGAATTTTTAAGAGAGAAAATCACCAGAAAATGCAAAAGATGCATTTTGAAAAAAAAAAAAAAAATTCCAAAAAAGTTGCTGCCATTTGACTAAATTGTGGCGTGCCTCAAAAAGTAATATTTCAATAAAGACTCAAACTGGGAATAAAAAGATTCAACTTGTCCAATTTTCAACGTTTGCCAAAAAGTAATTTTCAAGAGGTAACCACACAGAAAACATTCATACAGCTTTTGAAAACAATCCGATTCAAGTCGTGGGAGAAGCATTTTGAGAATTGGCACAAAAAAGCACACCTTTTTGACCTAGTGAACTTTCATAAGAATTTGAAAGCACTTCGATCAAAAACTCAGATGAATAAGTCTTTTGAGCAACTGTTTACATCCGTACATATGGACGACGGATGCCTCCTACGCTCACTAGGCCAGGCAAACGAAACTGATCCAAAAATGTGCTCCTCCCGTTCCTCTCACTTCAAACAAAACTGTTTTGCAACTATAGTTTCGGGTTCGCCAAAATCAGTTCAACACACCTGTTGAAGTGGTGTTTCAAAGAAAAATAAGGAACATTTTCGAATAAAGTATTTTTCGTGAACAATGCGTGTGTTCGATTTTGTCATCAAGAATATAGCAGTGTCTAGAAGAGATCGTGTGTAATTTGAAATATGGCTTGTTGCAGTTTTCCCGATTCGGGTCGGTGCCCTGACGCTCTCTACATTGCTGGCAATACTTACTTCGGGAATCTGACGCTTGCTGACCCGCATCCAGACGTGAGTACACAAACACTATTCTGCGTGCATATTCAACAATAGTCACCACCAAACAAGTTCACTCGAAATGCAAATAATGATCGGACTCGGCCGGGTCTAGAAAATTTTCCCGTAACAAAACGGTGTCGTCCAGGCAGTCGTAAAACGTGTAGATTTGGAATACAGAAAAAAAAAACAAGTTCAACTTGGCCTTTATGAGGACGGTGATTCTTTCAAAACATTTCAATTTTATTGCTTTGTAATCATATGTTACTTAGATACTGAACAATATGTTAAACCAAATTTAACCGAAAGAAGTACCTATTTCCAACACCAGCACCTCCATAATAAAACATTTCGACAAACTATTTTAAAAATGGAAATGTGTTTTACACTTAGTATTGCATAAATGTATGACCAGAACCCAACCCGCAGCCACGGTGACTTGTGGTGTGAAATCCTCGCTGCCAGTATCCAAGGCAGCAACAAAGAAATAGTATCCCAATTTCCTGTGGTCTATGGGCGTATATTTGCTTGTCCAAACGAGGCTGGGACCTGGACAAACACCGTTACGTGAGTAGAATATTTTCATTCAGTTTGCAGGTCTCTCACTTCTTAAAGTGTCATTTCAAAAGGTTTTTATACAGACTTCCCTATTATTTTTCTCATAATAAACTACAGCAGTGTGCGTAGCTCACATATTCCTCACAGGCTCCCCCCCCCCCCCCCCCCCTCATCAGTGAAACATTCCCATCAATAGCCAATCAAGAGCTGAAATTTTCTAAGTGCAGCTGGTCCATTTTCCTTGGACGAACCTGGCCCATTTACAATACCGATCTGTGTTTATTCCCATAGAAGCTACATACCAAGTTTCATTAAAATCCTTGCAGCAGTTTTTAAGCTATCGTTTTAACAAACTCCTGATGACAGGCCGACAGACCGACCAACAGGCGGTCGATCGCATATATTCCCCCTGTGGGGAAAAATAAATAAGCAGGACCAGAGAGATGGCAACTAGCCGAAACATAGCCTCGGTTAAAAGAATGAGTGTGGTAACGCACGTGTCAAAACAACCTAGGCAAAAGTCACACCAAATCTAAAAGCAAACCATTCAAAACCACAAGAAAAAGCAGTTAAAAATTAATCCGACCAAGATTTTTATTTTAATTTGTCCTTTTACCTATATTTTGAATAAATAACTTTTCGATTTTAGAAACGTAATGGCGAGTATTTGTCTCTTTGTGTGCGCGTGTTCAAATTTAGGTTCAGTACATACACGCTATGAACGTACTTTCACCATTTTTCTAAAATCGGCGGCTTTGATTGGTTGCAAAATTCTAAGAAAGTCAATTTAAATGTATTACGGATATAAGTGACATAAAATTAAGAATACAACCCCCCCCCCCCCCCCTCCTTCCCCTCTACCTCCTCATCGTGTAATACTTCTAAAATCAAGCCAGTAATAAACTAGAGGAGTGTGCACAGCCCACATACTCCCCAACAGCCCCCCCCCCCCCCCCATCAGTTAAACGCGGCCAACAATGTAAACCTTAGTCAATCAAGAGCTCAAATTATCTAAGTCCAGTTGGTGCATTTTCCTTGGACGAACCTGGCCCATTTAAAATACCCATCTGTATTTGTTCCCATAGAAGCTACATACCAAGTTTCATTAAAATCCTTCCAGCAGTTTTTAAGTTTTCGTTTAACAAGCTGTTGATGACAACAGACCGACCGACAGACCGACACACGGTCGATCGCATATATTCCCCACATTCGGAGGGGAATAAATAAATTTTGAACTTTATGACGTATGACAGCTCTAACCATCTGCTTATGAATGCATGTCAGGTTCGCCACTCACAACGAGTATTTATGCTGCGACTCCGAAGGCAACTATGACGAAGTCAATGGATGCCCTCCGCCACCTGCGCGTCGGATCAACCGTAACGGCGACAGCGTTTGGTAGCTGCTTCAATGTCACGTGTCATTAAACAATAAAACGCAAACATTTTACATATGCTATTTTCATTCTCTTCATTTTGTGCAGTCTGTTGCTCGTGAATTCATTATTTGTTTTATCCGTATCCAATTCATTTGATACTCTTAATGTATTTTAAGTCCGTCTTAACACTGGTTATTCGCACTGAGAAACAAGTAACAGGAATTAACGACAAGTGACAGGAATTAACGACAGGGTTTCAACTTATTTCTTTACGTTATTACTTTTAAATCGCGAGTGAGATGACATCCAAATAACACAAGGCTTGAAAATACTTATCAGCTTCTTTTTATTGATTTATTTATTAATTTATTGATTTATTCGGTGATGTGGGCTGAGAGACACATGAAGCGTAGATGAAACTGTTACTGATGTCTGAAGATGACAGCAAAATTAAAAGTTACTTAGGGAAACACCACAATCGCTTCTCGCGTTTTTTTTTTTTTTCCCCCGAGCCTCCGGAAATTTTCCGTAAGGTGTTTAGTGACTTCACACAGTACTGTAACTTTACGTACAGTACTGTAACTTTACATTACTTCTAGGATATAGTAACCTTGCCTTTTTAACAAGTACAACAGACTCTCGATATGATACTATCAATATTTTTCATTTTCCGCAAATTTCTGAGACTTCTGAGACTCTCAGTAAGTCCAGTTTAACATCAGTCGTGCATTATAACGCAGTCTGTGATTCTGGTCAGCATCACCCAGCATTGTACTACACCAACACTACGACTCTAGCACAAGGAGATCAAAGTTAGCGCAGCAGGTCGGGCTGTATCACAATGACCGTGGCAGCGGGCCATTCGTGCCACGTCAAGGTAACCACAGCAACGGGCCATTCGTGCCACATCAAGGTAACCACAGCAACGGGTCATTCGTGCCACATCAAGGTAACCATAGCAACGGGTCATTCGTGCCACATCAAGGTAACCACAGCAACGGGTCATTCGTGCCACATCAAGGTAACCATAGCAACGGGTCATTCGTGCCACATCAAGGCAACCACAGCAACGAGTCATTCGTGCCACATCAAGGTAACCATAGCAACGGGTCATTCGTGCCACATCAAGGTAACCACAGCAACGGGTCATTCGTGCCACATCAAGGTAACCATAGCAACGGGCAATTCGTGCCACATCAAGGTAACCATAGCAACAGGTCATTCGTGCCACATCAAGGTAACTACAGCAACGGGTCATTCGTGCCACATCAAGGTAACCATAGCAACGGGTCATTCGTGCCACATCAAGGTAACAATAGCAACGGGTCATTCGTGCCACATCAAGGTCACCACAGCAACGGGTCATTCGTGCCACATCAAGGTAACCACAGCAACGGGTCATTCGTGCCACATCAAGGTAACCACAGCAACTGGCACTTCGTGCCACATCAAGGTAACCACAACAACGGGATAAATTCGTGCCACATCAAGGTGACCACAGCAACGGGCAATCCGTGCCATTTCAATCAATCGACTCTTCGTACTGCAACACGTTCACCATAGCAACACGTAGTTCATCCTGCGTCACAATCACTATGGCAAGTGCGACATCGTACTACGACACCGTTGTCACTATATCCACAAGTAGTTGGTCCTACATCAGTCACCATGGCAACAGATACTTTGTTACTAAATGACTGTCAACACAGGAATGGGCCGTTAACAAGGGACCATGAAGTACAAGCGGAGGAGAACTCTGACCGGGACCTCGTCAATGCCAGTACATGTGTACTTCCTGTCCGCTTTGCTCGACAACCATAGATCACACGGCTCACTCCACGTCCAGCAGACTGCCTGGCCCATCGACTCTGCAACAAAGTAATAAGATTTTACATCACGATAGAAACACAGGAAGTCAGTTTACTTTTGACTTTCGCAGCATATACACATGAATATTGAAATTTGAATGTTTACAAACAAACTGACGAAAACTATTAATATCATTACTTTAAAGTTCGGCTATTCAGTGAGTGTTGGCGGATCGCCAAAACGGAAAGAAAACCCGGAACCTACGCATCAGCCAGGCGTACTTTCAGAACGACCCTAGCAAGACCGTAGGAGCAGTAGCAATTCCAAGATCTAAGTTTTACTTCAGTAGTTGGCTGATGATCAGTTAAAAACTTTTTTCTCTGAACTAAAACTGCTAAAAACGCACCTCTGTTTCTTCTTTTTACAGATTCATTTAAAGCGGTTAAATCATGACTCAACATTTAAGTTTTGAAATTTTCAGTCATTCCACAAATTTCTTTGGGATTTCCTAAAATTCCTAATTACAGCGATTCCCTGCAACATATGTATTGATAACCATAACACCATAAAAACATTCAAATATCAACGGTGGCTTACCACATCAAATGCCTAATGCACTTTTCGTTCGCTTCTTAATCTTCTGAACCAGAACAGGAACTATTTTTCTCAAGCATCGTGAAATCCACTGTGCGGGTTGCGTACGAGCGAGTAGGCCATGCAACTCAACATCTGCACAAAAATGGTTTTATCATTAACTTTATATTAATAAATTAACAGCATTGTTTTGTCACTGGTGCCCTACGGTAAAATATCTCCCGCTATCGGCGTACGTCCATCGAATGCGGACGGAGAGATGGCGTTTATTTTAGTCATTTATGGAAGGGGTTGATTCAAAATTAGTAGTGAGAAACTATTTTTTATGCAACTTTACGTCGGTTTACGTCATCAGTTCGAACAATAAGCAAGTCTTGGATATTAAAGTAATTTTTTAAACTCACAGAACATCAAATGCTAATAAAATAGTCAATTCCGTTTGTGTGCATTTCTGAAAGGCTGTGTTGTATTCGTGAGAGCGTGTGCATTACATAAAAAGTTAAACATGATACCTGTGTACTTTATTCGCTTAAGTAACACGTAACAGTGACGTCAGCAAGCGCTTACGTCACGCGTTCAGTCTCACAGTGATCTTCCAGCGCTGACCATGCTGACACGTTGCGAGGCGTCGTTGCCGTGGGTTACCATGTTACGTCACGTGCTACATGCCACTTTATTATCGCCACCCATAAACACGGGCAGCGACATCCGCACGCCGATCTAGCCATCTCGTTTCGTTGCAACACGCGGCCTTGTTTGGATAATCAATACCCTGGCGCTCTTATGTGGCGTCACAATACGATGGCCAATCAAAATGACCTTAACAATGACGTCACAATATGGCGGCCAAACACAAAGACCTTCAGTGACGTCACATGCAGGCCAATCAAAACACCTTAACAGTGACGTTATAATATGTAGACCAATCAAACAGTTACGTGCGCGACTTGTTGTTTTAAGACATTCCAACTTTGAAGCTTCGTTTCCAAATGGATATCGTTGTTAACCAACAGCTATCCTCTACGAGTCGAGGGTTGTATATTAAACCGTTTTGTTCCACTGAAACACTGGGAATGCGTATATTTTAACAGCTTATTCCATAAGGTATTCCAGTTGCGTAATAGGATCACAGGGAACGTAACTTCTGTATCTGGACAAGACTTCGAGCGATTTTGACCAATTTCTCCTGCTTTCAAAATGTTTGATCGACAGCTTCGTCTGTGGATTTTCCAAGCGAGGTTTTTTTTCTGCATACTACGGGAATTAAGTAGAGGAGCACACTTGATAACGTAACAAGGTAAACATTATCAGCGATAAAAGGATGCGATGAAAGTGCATCGGAACTCAATACAAATCCCCCCCCCCCCCAACCCGGCCTCCCATCCCACTTCCTTTCAATGCATACATGCAAATTTAACAAGTCATTGTTGAGGGTACAGCCTCCTACCGCACCGGATTCTCTTTATGGGGGAGGTGGGGGTGGGGTGGGGGGAAGGGAGGAGGGCACAAGGGTTTGTAAACAAAAGCAGAGGAATGGCATGAATTGGATATTACCTGTTGTTTCAACAGAAAAATTCTGAATTTTTTCTCCAAATTTCCAAGCAGTTTTTGTGTTATGTTCACAAGAACTGCGGATGAAGACAGCTGATAATTTTTTGTCTGGGGTGTGCTGATGATGGGTCACATATTTTTGTGTTCTCATGTTTTTTTATCATTAAAAATTTGAATTTGAAATTAGATCAGGGTCAAAATAAAAATATTGTGTACCTAATCATTATGACAGGTCAACTATATACCAAGTATCATCGGGAAACGGATTGTTAGTGTGGGAATATCCGCCGCGATGGAGGAACGGACAACACCTCAACCTGCAGTTCCTCTCCAAGGCCTCAAGTCCCGGTTGGGAACATATAATTGCAATAATATGGCCCAGTCACTCATGTCACTTTAAAGACATGCGCAGGTCGAATAACTATGTTACATCAACGTTTCGCTAATTGCCTAAACTTGTTACCAGTTCATGTATCGCCTGAAATTTTTGGTAGAAGAATGTTTGAAAGTTTATCGCTGTATCAAGTACAGCTCTTGCAAATTTAGAAATACAGTTTGATCACACAACTAGGCTAAAAGCATCGGTGGAAGGCCATGTTCTGCCACAATATACACATGTATTTGAAGGGAGTTGTATAAGAGATTTAAGTTGGATAAAGAAACAGATATTCTATTCATTTTACAACTTAATTCCTAACAAAACTTGAGTAAAATGCTCTCTGTGCTTCCGTACTCAACCGTTCACATTTGCCGTGTTGCCAAAACATGAAAAGTCTACTTTCAAAAACAGCGAAAAAGAAGTGCGCAGCAAATGAGTCACTGATGACCCAAATGCAGTATAACCGCTGGCAACGATTACCACGAGCTAACACTGCAGGGCAGCACTGGCACACAAGTCAATAACAGATGCAGTCACACTTCAATGCTCAATCTAAAGAAAGCATTGCCACGAAACCCATAAAAATGCCTCTGTATTTTTTTAATCTATTCAAAAAAAATGTTTTAATATTTCATGAAAACAGTGACTCTTTGAAACAAAATCAATAAGCTATCGAAGTTCAAAGAATATCGGCCAAAACTCAATAACAAAATAGTAAGCCACAATCCACAGGTTAACAAATCGCTGTGACTATGGCAAATCTAGACGACAAGTTGCGACTTGTTTCATGGTCCAGTATTCCTAAGTCGCTGTTTTTCAGCTTCTTTCAGACGAAATGCAATAAATGTCCTACTCATTCAATGTTTGAGACAAACCCTAATACGTTCCTCAATGGGAGGTGATCAATATTCAAAGCAGATGCATGACATCACAAAAATCTTCAAATTTCATTGGCCCACTGTAGTTACTATTAGTTGACTCATCAATGAACGTAAATATATTATGAATGAAAGTAAATTTATGACTGAAATTGGAACCGTCTCAAAAAAAAAATCCCCCAAGCGGAATGTAGCACTATAGGAAGGCCAGCTTGGGCTGGCCTTCCAAAAACAACCTACCTTACGGATCGTACGGACGCTTCAGGTTTTAAGATATTGGTTAATAAAACCCATATAAGGGGGCAATCAACAAAGTGAGCATTCACGGTTTTTCGGAGGATGGGGAACGAGGGTAGTCGACCCTGTTCGCATGCGTACAGGAGGGAGGGGGAGTGTGTGGGGGGGGGGGGGGGGGATCACTGCAAATGCATACATATACTGGCCTTTTTCAACAGCTTTACTTTTATTGTTCAGCAGATGTTGAAGAAAGTAGAAAGTGACTCCGATCGACACATATTCCCTCTTTCTTCCCCTTTTTCATTTATTTATTTATTTTTTTTTTACCTTTTTTGTTTTTCGGTCAAAAACAAAAGTGGCCACCCTATCTATGTGAACCAGTGGTTACCTATACCCTTAAATCCATCAGCGTTACGTTAATTGTTACTTTATAAACGAAACAAATACATAACAGCTCCTTTATATTTTTTTGTTATATTTTATTATCATACAATCATTTACTTCAAATGCAAAAGTTACAACGTATAATATTTAGCGTAACAGCAAGGACTTATGTTTGTTCACGACACAAAGGTACAGCGTTCGCATCTTGAAGAAATCGTTTCTATTTCGTTACCAATGGCAGCAGAGGTGAAGAAGGTTTCACAATGAAATACATCCGATGACTAGTGGTACAGCTGAAACCGATTAAGAGCATGGCCCATATTGCCACGAAAGTTATGCGATTTTCCGGTATATTTAAACGTGATAGAACGACGAGCACGCAGTTATTCGGTTTATTCGATTAACCGATTTCGGCTGTATATACTTTGCGGTGAGCTGGGACTCAACAGGCTGACGATCGAAACAGAAGCCACCTCCACCCCCTCGTCAAAAGCATAAATAAAAGGTTCAACGCATACACTAGGCCCATTTCTGGGCTACCTTAAAACGCATGAGAAAGTTTCATCTTTTGGATGAATTCGAACACTTAAGCTTTCTGACGTCACAATCAAACTCCATTCTTATAAAACAGCAGCAATGTAAACAGATAATCAAAATTAGAAAAAAAAAAATGTGTCAGTTCCATTGGAGCGGTTCACCACAACGTTCGTCATAACAACGTTAGCCACCACTACCGTCTTCCAACCGAACCGCCGTGAAACATTCCGCAAAATATATTGACATTGAAACCATAAGAGTAAACATATTCTTAACGATTCCGTTTCAGTAAATTTAAGTTTGAAATTCCAAAATCTGACAAGCGTTATATGGCGTTTTTGTTTCACTGTTCTTAAGCGACCAAAGGGGTCTCAGAACCAACGGCCAGTGCTCGAAATTCCGAGCTAAAAGTGTCGCGAACCAATAAAATGCGTTTTTTTTTTGTTTTTTTTTTTTTTTTTGTATATTTTGTCCGTTCAGTCACAACGTACACATTTGCCGCCACGACGCGTCGTCGAGTAAAGTCATCACGTCCTCTGTCAACATACATATTAGAGTTTTCACACCTGAAGATGTAAGAGCGGCAGTTATGCATAAACAAAGATGCAGTTTACTCAAATGACATTATTGAATTCCATACGTCACGCAACCTCCAACAAGTGTACAGATTACTACGATTGTAAATACGTTTTAACAAAACTCAGTCATTGCTATACCAACATATTTTTAACGGAAGATTTCTCAAACCAACTGTGGTATTGACATGGATTATCCTTATGGCCCGCACCACCCCACAGCCCGTATGATATGGAATGACTATGTACCTGTCAGGGGCAGTTAGGCCACATAGCCGAACTCGTTCTTGAGCCGTTTGGCGTCGTCACTCATGTCGTCCACCGCCCCGCCCTCGCGCTTAGTGTCGCGGTCTTTGAAGTTATCCGCCAGCATCACCTATTACCAAACAGTCCAGGGCTACACCGTGCTGCCTGTACGTCACCAAAGTGTTTCACCAAATGTACCTTTTTTTTAAATTTATTCTTAGTTAATTTTTTAGTTTACTAAGTTTTTTTTTATTCTGTTATTTTTTCCTGACAATGGTCCGAAATATTCAGCGATTTTGATGTGTTAGTCCTGAGACACACGATCTGACAGACTCACTAACCACAACCTCCGGCAGAACCCGACCATAATCTCCGAGTTCTGGATTGTTTAACTAACACTTTAACCAACTGAGTTAATTGTTAACGTGTTCATTTGAATGACACAGGATTACTCTCACAGACACGTGATCACACAATGAGTCACACATGATACATTTAGTGACACGTCATCGCGCTTGCAAAGACACACCATCATGTCTGGGTTGACACGTGATCATGCCCTGAATAACACGGGATAACGCCTGGACAGACACCTGATCAAGCCTGCACACACGTGGGACACGTGGTCGCCCCTGTACGCATGACACGTGACCGTATTTGAGATGGCAGGTGACGGGAGAGACGTGATCACACCTTGAGTGACACGTGACCGTACCTGGACTGACAGGTGATCGCCCTTCCACGTGCGGCCCGTGTACATACCTTGAGTGACACGTGGCCGTACCTGGGATGACAGGTGATCGCCCCCGCACGTGAGACACGTGACCATAACTTGCGTGACACGTGACCATACCTTGAGTGACACATGACAGCACCTGCACGTGAGATCATACCTTGAGCGTGGCCACTCCGCCTAGCGTCTCGCCGTCAAGGGTACTCCTGGCCTGATCCGCCGACGCCCTGTCAGAGTACTGCGCAAAGCCGATGTTCTTCCCTGCAACGGCCAAATCAAATACCAAGATATTTTTATTTTATTTTCTCAACAAGGCAAGCACCGAAAGGGCTTCGCTTATCAGGCGACAACAGAGGGTAGCTTCTCGAAGATTTTGGCACAGGCAAGGGTATGACGGAGGTGAGATCGCTTACCTTTGAGCACGGACACGTTGATGAGGTTGCCGAAGCGACAGAAAGCGTCCGTGAGCATGGTGCTGAAGTTAGGCGGCAGTACGTAGCGCGAGCCCATGCGCTGGTCCACCATGATGTGGATGAACAGTTTCTCCTCCATGGGCGCGTGTGACTGAAAGTAACCAATGACAAAACGCGTCCAATCAAAATACCTCCACAACTCGTGTGATCGACGTAAAAACATCCAGCTTCTCCTCTATGGATGCATGGCTACAGGAATTACCAATGGCTTTCTACACGGCTGCGGCACGAAAAGGGAAGGACTTACAACAGGCTTTCAACATGGCAGCGGTATAGAAGGTAATGGAACTTACCATGGACTTTCCATGCGGAACGTTAGGGAGGGTAATGGACTTACCATAGGATTTCTATACTGCAACGGTATGGGGGTAATGGAATTACCATGGGCTTTCAACATGGCAGCGGTATGGAGGGTAATGGAATTACCATGGACTTTCTACACGCTAGCGGTATGGAGGATAATGGACTTACCATGGGCTTTCTACGATGTGGAGGGTAATGGACTTACCATGGGCTTTCTACACGGCAGCGGTATGGAGGGTAATGGACTTACCATGGGCTTTCTACGCGGAAGCGGTATGGAGCACCAGCGCAGTCGCTCGTAGGAGTCCGCTTCGTTCTGCGCAAGTCCCGCGTGCTGGAGCGCTTCTGTGGCCTGTGACAAACCAAAGCCGACAATAAAAAGACACGACTCGTCGTCGTGTGGGCCACTGCAGTGGATTCGCCGAAACCCAACAACTTCTAGTATGTTACGACACGCTCGGGAATAACTCTCTTTAAAAAGCCTGTTTATCAGGACAATAACTGCGACATCAAAGGCTTCGTACCGTTTTTAAAAGTTTTTCGTACGTTGTCTGAAAACCAGCGGCTTTAACATATGGGCTCCCCGAATCAAAGCTGCAGTACACGTGATCTCACAGACGCAGAGCACGTATGCACGTCCGTCACTGCTTCCACGGACGTCATGAAAACAGGGCCACTGTTATACCAATTGTAATTTTATAACGCCGGTCATGCCTAAATGACCTTGGCCCATGTCAAACGCGTCACAATATCGTCACAGCAATCTGTGTATATTTGCGACTTATTCCTTGTTTGCATTGCAGGCTTCATATTTTTAGCTAATCAGTTGCCAGCAGCAAACCCTACACACCTTCTGAATTGTTCCCACGAGGGAATTGATGTCCGCATTTCCAGACATCAGACTTTTCACACTCTCCTTCAGTTGTTCTGCTGCGCTTGCCACTCTGGCAGAGAAAAAAGAAGAAAAATAGATTAACATCAACTCAATTGAAATATTTGAGGTTTTGGTGTGTGCTTTATATCAAATTACATACAATGAGCAAAATATTTTTTTTACCATTCTTACATTTTAACTACTGCAATTAGAATGGAATTTTGCATGTAATCTCTAAATTGTGAAGTGACGTCAAATAAATTCAGTTAAAATGAGACCCAAGTAATAATCTAACCATGCAGCATCCAAAACGGCGACATAAGTCGTAACCCAAGCCGGCAGCTATCTATTTATGAGCCAGTCAGAGCCCCCACCCCTCCAAAGATCGACATACCCGGTAGAGAGCACGGGCTGCAGTTCACACATAATGACGCCGGGAGGGTACTCCAGGTTATTGATCTTCTCCACGGCGTGGGCGGCGCATTCGGGCGACTCGTAGCGCACCACAGCGGTACCTACACAACCACAGCAACGCCAATCAACAGCCGCTAATCTCGCCTAGTTCTCAGCAGACAAATTCTCTTTTGGATATGAAAATCTAAATAAGTTATTTGTGTATTTTCCAAACGTGAATAACTGTAAAACTGCTAAGCAACGAGTAGACGAGATCATTACTCCGTTTATGTCTCTATGACCGCGTGACTGGGACTAACTTCAGACACACGTCTCTCATGTAAACGTAAAACACAAAGCAAACAAATGTGTACCCCCCTCCCCTCCCCAGCGCTCAACAGCCATCAGTTATGCTACCAACGGATTCAATACCTGTGACTGGGTCGAGCTTGCACATTTTCAGTCCCGGAATGATGTCGAATATTCTGTAGACCTGTCTCTCCGTCATGCACTGGCAGCCTTTCACGTCCAGACTGCACTGGTTGCGGTTGTTTCTGTTTACCGGGTCGTTCTCAATCATATACTCCACACTTCTGGACCCTGCGAGTAAAAGTGTCAAATCACTGCAAACGATGGAGGTGGAGACATGCCGCTTGCATTAATTCGTACGTCATATCTGGGCAGTATCTTCTATCGGTCCCATCGCGCACATAATTCTGTTACGTGATAAGCGGATTACGTCTGAGGGATAAAATATAGTCCGTATTTGTGTCAGAACAGCATTCGAAACAACACATGCATTTTTGTTACAGGCCTTCCAGCGCTCCCCAGGAAAAAAATAGGTTATTTTAATAGGTCCCTTTAAAAAAAAAAAAAAAAGTTTTTCGGCGTAAAAAAGGTTTTAATAGGTTGGCGTGTCCAAAAAGTAACTTTTTATAAGGTTTTACGGTTTTAATAGGTTTAAGACTTTTTAAACATATTTTCATAAGTTTTTCGATTTTAATACTTATAATTTATACACAATAAAAATATTAATTTAAACATTACACATATTCTTATCTTGTGCTTGTGAGTTTTTGGTAATATTTTGAGTAAGAAATGGATAATATTAAGTAAAATAAAGAGAAAAAATACTGATTAGCAGTTTAAAAAAAATAGGGTTTAATTGGTCCTTTTCGCAAAAAAATAAGTATTTTGAAAAAATAGGTTTAACAGGTTCCGTTAGAAGGCCTGTTGTTACCTCTCACAGTTAAAACATTAATGAGTCTTCCGACAAAAAAAAACAAACGCTCACCTCTTGGGCCAGAGACCGACTCGAAGTCTTCATACGGATTCCTCGGTATTGGCGGCGGTATGAGCGGGTCATACGGCCTCGCCATGGCACCGCTGTCGTATCCCGCGTAATCCGGATAATCGCCGAAGCCCATCTCCTGGGCGGCCAGGGCCTTCTGCTTGCGCGCGTAGCGGCCCGTGCCGAAGGCCTGTACAGGCATGTGTTCCTCCGTCTTCTTCGTCTCCGCAAAGCGCGCGTGGTATTCTGGGAAAAAATAAAACATATCGGCGTATTCCATCTGTTCAATTCAACTGAACTAATTACTTATAGTAACTACTTTTTTTGAGAACAGTCCTTTGTTTTTTAATATTTGACGAACTAATGAAATTCAAAATCGGGTAGGGCTTTAAATTAACTTTTTTTAACATCTGCCCAGTCAGACAGGTAGGTCAAGAGCTCTGCCTGCCCTCCCACCCTGTTCAAAGTCCCGCCCTTCCCCCACTCCCCACCACCAGAAAGTTACCTGCCTTGTCATCAGGTAGGGGCCCGTAGCTACCTGCCACGCACGAGATTTTAGCTGAGGGCAGGTCGGAAAGTCATTAGTGTAAAGCCCCAAAACATCAAATAAACCGAAATATGTTCAGTGCATATGTTCAGAAAAACCGAAATAAGCCCATTAAAGATGCTTATAAGGGTGTTCTTACCGAAATCGCACTCTTCCAGAGCCTTGGCCGCACCGTACTTGCTGGCGAACGTGACAAAGGCCAGGCCTCGGCTCTCCTTCGTTTCTCGCTCCTTCAGAATGTGTACCCGCGTCACCTCCCCGAATTGCTGCAAAACAGCCAAAGCGCAAGTGCATTTACGTAGAAGGGCGGCGATTGGCCAGCGAAAATATCGACTAATCTGATACGTTATCGATTTTTGTGGTTACTTATGGTTAAATGTGGTCAACTGGCTGGCATTTTCCCAGTCAACTACTACGGTAACATATCCCTCACGAGTCAGCTAATTTCAGCCGTAACTGTTTGCCTAGCATGTAATAACGCAACATGACTGCTCAAACAATTGCAGCAATTCTGCAAAAACTCTTTCACTCATTTTCATACAGCATTAAATATAGCTGCATCTTTTAACAGATGTAATCTGGACATGACGACAAAGGATCGGAATGAAACACGCGATTGAAAAGCAAAAATCCTCCAGAAATAGGTGACCATTTCTCTTCTCTAGGCCTGGAATCCATGAGAAATTTCTGTATTTATTAATAAACACACTAATCACATAAACAAACTGGAAGGACGAAAACATACGAAAATTTATTTCTTCAACGCACTGGATGACAGGTGTGGCTGAAGTGAACCACACCTAGGTAGTTTTCCCGTTCCCCAATCATTCTTGTTTTACATTTTATTATAAAAGTAGCATTAGCGAGGAGCAGCATTGCCTGATGATCGTGTTGAGACCTGGGAGTACACGTGTACCTTATGTTGGGAGTGTTGGGACTCGGGAGTACACGTGTTATTGTATGTTGGGGTGTTGGGACTCGGGAGCACACGTGTACCTGTATGATTGGGGTGTTGGGACTTGGTAGTACACGTGTAGCTGTATGTTGGGGGTGCTGAGTCCAGGGAGTACACGTGTACCTGTATGTTTGGGGTGTTGGGACTTGGGAGTACACGTGTCCCTGTATGTTTGGGGTGTTGGACTCAGGAGTACACGTGTCCCTGTATGTTTGGGGTGTTGGACTCGGGAGTACACGTGTCCCTGTATGTTTGGGGTGTTGGACTCGGGAGTACACGTGTCCCTGTATGTTTGGGGTGTTGGACTCGGGAGTACACGTGCACCTGTATGTTTGGGGTGTTGGGACTAAAGAGTGCACGTGTCCCTGTATGTTTGGGGTGTTGGGACTTGGGAGTACACGTGCACCTGTATGTTTTAAATCCTCAGGAGAATCTAAGAAAAGAGAAATCCTCTCCGCTTAATAAAAGATTCGGGGAATCCCTTCATCCCGAACAAGTTGCGCTTGTTAAAAAGAAACACTCACAAACACGCACAATTTTAGAATGAGTCTATTACCTCAAACTCGCCCCTCAGGTCCGACTCGCTGACGTCTTTCTTCACTCGGAGGAACAGCTTATTCAAGGTCGTCTCCGAGTCCTTCGGCACCTCCCGTGCATTCGTGGAAAAGTTCACCTGCAACGCAATCACTATTAAGACTATCTCCACCTCCCCCCCCCCCCACCCCCCTCCTTCCTCGCTGTAACCCAATCGCTATCAAGACAACCGCGCTCTGTTCACCACCCCTTTTCCTCCCCTGCATTGATATCGCTTTCAACACAACCGCGCTATCTGCACTACCCCTTTCCCCCCCCCCCCCCTCCTCGCCCCTACCCTGCAACGCCATCGCTTTTAAGACAACTGCGCTACCTCAACCGCTAACTCCACTCTATCTGTTCTTATCTTGAAACACGGGTACCTAATTAACAAATTGCAACTGCTAATTTTGGCCAAAAATAAAATAAAAAAAAAGACGAAGTGGTACACCTTCATTTTTCTGCCCGTTCTCCCCGGTGGATTTGTGCCGTCACACTCCTCTACAGCCAGACATGCCTCGGATGTCTTCGCGTACGATATGTACACAATTCCTACAAGAGCAGCTCACACAAGTAACTTCTAGTTCGCAGGCGCCGGAGATTATTATTTATCCTGCAGGCCGATGAAACCCACCACAGCGTTGCACCCAGTAGGGTACGAAATATTTCATGTTAAAAATTTTTTTAATCAAGCCATTAAATTTTTCGTTCACAGAATTCTGTTTCGCTTAATTTAGGCGCTTCCTGATTGCGGTGTCACCCTCCTGAAGGGTTTCCTCATCCATTTGAAAACCAAATTGATAGTGAGAAACACTCCCCTCTTAAACACCGTATATGGCCAGTAAGCAATGATTTTTTCCCAAGTTTGTTTAATCTTCGCATAATTCAAGCAGGAGATTTAATTGTTTAAATAAGCCATTGTCTGGCAACACGTTGGTTCAGAATCTGCACAAGTACTGCGCATTGAAATGATCAAATCTTATAGTAAACAATCTTCTACTGACAGGCTAAATATGTCCACTTAAAAGTAACAACATGACCGCGTCATTAAGCCCATTTATTCTTGTAGGCAGAACTTTGTTCTAACTGGGAGACTTAATTTCACGCATGCAATTTTGTTGCTTTCATCTGAAACAGCTAATTTTCGTTTCCAAGTTCTAGCGTTGCCATTTCTGTTTGGTCCACAACATGGCACAAATGGGCTCGATTTTAAAGTGACATCAGGATAAAAATATTAACATTCACGACAAGCCAATTCATACTTTCGGACCTTTCCCATGGAGATGTCGTTTCGACTGTACATTTAGTTTGATTATCAAGAATTATCAAGAACTGACAGGGAAAACATTAAAATTCTAATTCTCTTCAATATACGCAATTTCAAGTTTACGAATGAGAATTCATTGTAATTACGTCAATGCTACAACCCTGTACTGCAATTACTATACAAAATGCGTATCCATTGGGAGGGTTAGAACGCCATGGCTAGAACCAGGTACTTATGCATGAGCCAGTCCTTCAACAATATAAACTCCCCTACATATTGCATCAAGCCCCCCCCCCATAATTCCCTTTCTATGTTGACCTCAGTCTAACAGCTTACTCACACCGATGCTTAATTCAGAATAAAAGGTGCAAGAATTTTGAGTTTCGGTTTCAAGCCAATTCGGCAAAATTTGAAGAAATTACAAAAGAAATATCGCAAAAATAGCTCATACTAAGAACATACAATTTAAAACAATGCATGAACATGTGAGAGTGGAATATCTTGACGAAAAGCCTTTTAATGTACGAGTTTATTTTGATTATCGGGCTCCGAATAAGTCAAATCACACTTTGAGCGTTCCCAATAAAATGCGCCAAAATTCTGCGTTTGAATATAAACCAACCGGATAGTAAACAGAAGAAATAATAGTACGATTTCGCCTAAACGACAAAAATTCCTCTGCACCAAAGAGCAATCGTGTTTTTACAACCCGTATGCTATTTTGAAAAATATTAAAAGTTTCAGAAAATAGTGTTGTGAAAATATGCGAGTCGCAAAGCGGGGCTCGAACTGGGACCTTTCGTTCATAAGCGAGCGTGCTAACCACTAAGTCAAAAGCTGCAACTCATGGAAACAGCCAAGCACAAATGTGCATGCTGCCACATGTTTGTATATGTTACAGTAAATCTGTGTAATCAGTAATTTCACGTAATTCCTAAAACTTTTAGGAATTACGTGAAATTACTGTCGGGGCCAGGAATTACGCGAAATTCCTAAAATATGCAGGAATTTCATGTAATAACTGAAACAGGAGGTCAGTAATTACACGAAATTATTAAGCTGTGAATTAAACAAAAGCAATGTGTTAACATTTTATTAATCCAGCCGACTTTGTCGGACTGGGTTAGTTGTATCAATATAGGGGGCTTGAATGTGTGTGCTTGTGGTAAACTTTTTCTTTAAAATGCTACTCCTCCTACAGTTTTGCTATTACGCAGGAATGTTTCCTGGGTGGTCCCCCACCTAGCTATTAATTTTTTAACGATTAACGAAGAACTGACAACTGACTGCCCGTTTTGACCCTATTTTTAAAATGCTACTCCTACAGTTTTACTCCAATCGTTTAAATGTTGCGCAGGCATGTTCCCTACAGGTTCGCCTACCAGACTATTATTTTTTTTCGCGGTTCGCCAAAAAACTGCCCAAATGGCGGAACTTTGAAGTTTGGCTAAAACTGGAATAAATGGTAGTAAATAACTGAATTATCACACCATTCATTTCTCTCTTTTTCAAATAGTTATAAAATTTTAATCGAAAGTTTGTTAGGTGCTTCTTCACCTGGACTTTGCTTTTTTTCGCAACAGACAAAGTTTTCTAAAATTGGATAAATACGTGAATAGTCAAAACCCAACCTCTCCAACATCCCTTTCTGGTAGCTTTCACCCGGAAAAACTCGTTTTTGTGTATTAAAATTATGAAAAAGTTACGTTCAGAAATAAAGTTCTTCACTTTTTGGCCTAACAGTATTCGTTTCAGAGTTTTTCTCTCTTTCCTTGTTTGGTAACTCGGCTGGGTCATGTCCTTGGACATGCATGTTTAATAAACCTCAAGACTTGAATCAACACTGCACTGATGAAATACATCGCTTCTACCACGGTTTCAAATACAAAATGCCTGTCTTTACTCAAATCAACTACAGAATGCATGTCTTTACTCAAATCAACTACAGAATGCATGTCTTCACTCAAATCGAATACAAAATACATGTCTTCACTCAAATCAAAACAAACGCATAATGGTCAAATAGAGTTCTAACAATGTTTCAAATACAGAAACACATGTCTTTACTCACGAGTGATTTTAGCTTTGTAATTTTGCCATTCGAGATGAAAGTAAAGGTCTCAATATGTAATTCCATCTCAGGCAAATGACACCAAATGTCGCCTTGGGTGAGTGACTTCACGAATTGCAATTCAAGATGAAAAAGGACTCACCAAGGCCGAAATAATCTATGACAAGCTAAGTTCACGTGAGCGTGTTGCTCCATTTTTTGCCGCTTAATTTTGTTCGACTTCCATTACACATATTTACTAACTGATGTTTAGGAAATTTGTGAAATAAAACACCCTTGAAAACAGTTAAAACATGAAATTCCTGAAGATTTTAGGAATTTTGCGTAATTACTGGCGACGACAGTAATTTCACGAAATTCCTAAGACTTTTAGTAATTACGTGAATTTACTGATTACACAGATTTACTGTAACATATACATTCATTTTCACAACACACATTATAGATACCAGCTTCACGACATTCTTCCATGTGGTGTTTTTTTTCACCACTCATAGCCGCACGTGGCTTTTCACATGCCTTTCTTTGGTCTTGGGTCAAGTCAACCCTCGACCAACTCAACCCATACCAACTCAACCCAACCTGAAAGTCAACTCAACCCAGTTTGTCATACCAACTCAACCCACCCTGAAAGTAAACTCAACCCACCTTATTTTATTCTTTGACTAGTCAATTTATTATTAATTACTCTTATTTTGGAGGGAAATGAAAGCAATGACGTTTATTTTCAACCCAAATTTATGCCTTTTTACGGCAATACGCATCATATTTTACACACCAAGCTGTGTATGGTTAGTAACACTGCGAGCAGTTGCATGATAATTCAGAGATTTATTTTAAAATAACTAACCAATCTTTTCACACATTATTAAACAATTTAAATACGAGTGTTGCACAACAAATATATACCACAGACACGAACTACATTACGCTTAAGTTATTTGTCTGACTCGACAAAATGAGTTTATATATCACGTTTTACACACCACAAACTGTTTACAGTTTGGAAACTATTCATTGGGGGCGTAAACCCTACCCTCGGTTTTCAACAATGTGGAAGCTGAACGCGTTCCGTTTTTGTATTACACATTATACACTAAAGAGGTGATCCCATGTCGGTTGAAACTCCGAGAACACCCTCTCCGCCTCAGATAATTTATGTGATTGTACAAAGACAATACATAAAAGAGCTGATCCCAATCAATTGCAATACTCTATTAAGTTCATACTCCATGCAAGCCTTTAAGCATAATTGCAATTCAATATCTGTGTCGTCTTAAGGAAATGTTTCGAATTACATGCTATGAAAATATCCCGTCTCAGATGGTTTCTGTGATTGTATAAAGACAATACATTAAAGAGAAGATCACATATTTGGTTAAGTTTCTTTCGTCTGAAACCAGTAACTCATCTTAGAAACTGATTATTTCATTTTTCATTAATATATTTTGTCCTTGGAATGATTTCATTTAGGTGGGTTGAGTTGACTTTCAGGGTGGGTTGAGTTGGTATTAAGGGTGGGTTGAGTTGACCAAACATGGGTGGGTTGACTTGACTAAAATGGGTTGAGTTGGCAGAGGGTTGAGTTGGTCGAGGGTTGAGTTGACCAAACCCCCCTTTCTTTCCATTCGTATCAATGTAACATAACAGTGTTTGAACATCGTACGAAGTTCCGTATTTGCTCCCGTCTTTTTGTCTTTGGGCCACCCATAACCGCACTTTACTTCAATTTTCATACGTGCCCTTCTTGCTATTCGCACCCGCTTTAACGTTGCACGAACATCTAAAATACAACCGCGACAGGAACGTACTCGTACACTTCTGGTACCAATGTTGTGAAAATATGTGAGTCGCAAGCGGGGCTCGAACTGAGACCTTTCGCTTCATAAGCGAGCGTGCTAACCACTAAGCCAAAAGCTGCAACTCATGGAAACAGCCGAGCACAAATGTACATGCTGTTACATGTTTGTATATATTCATTTTCACAACACACATTATAGATACCAACTCCACGACAATAGTTTTAAGTTCCAATAAGCCAAGTCATTCTTCCAGGCCTTTCCGACACATGTGTCGTTTCGCCTGCAGTTTTTTTTCACGAATTACAAAGAAATGATAAGGGCAAAATATTAAAATTCTGATTTTCTATCAATATATGCATTTTTTAATTTAACAAGTAAGTATTTGTGAAACACACGCAGGCCCCAACCGCCCCCCAAATTCATAGGGGTATAAAGCGATGACGGACAGACGGACGGACGGACACCCCAAACCTATAGGCCCCAATCCGAAGGGTTGGGGCCTAAAAAGCCAACATATGATTTTTTTTTTAATTTTTAAAAATCATATGATGGCTTGATAAATTTGAAAGTGTGCATGTTGAAAGAAAATCAGAATTTTGATGTTTTTCCCTTACAATTTCTTTACAATTTATCCCAAAATATTTGCAGTCAAAACAACAACTCCACCGGAAATACCCGAAAGAGTGAATTGGCTTATTCGGCCGAAACGCCTGTTCTTTTCGGCAAAATAATAAAGTACAAATCCGCTTTTTTTATGTTCCGAGTATGAGCTCATTTGTTGACAATTCTTTGTCATTTCTTTCATTTTTAACCTGTTCCGTTGTAATCAAAATTCTTGCACATTTTATTCGAAACATTTAAACCGTAATCGGGCGAATGAGCACACTTGGGCCTCTATTTGCCGGTATAAGATCGAAACGACAAAAATTGTTGCAAAATTCAAAGTACGAAGTCACTTACTACCCAGGGTTTGAGGTGCGCTAAGATCAAGTTCACTGATATGTAAAAAAGCATAAAATGAATCACATTTAAGTATTAAAATGATTAATAAGCCAAATCATACTTTGACTTTTGCCGAAAAGTTTTTGCGTTTCGGCTGAATTCAGTTGGGATAACAATATAAAGAAATAATAGAAACAAGTAAGCATTTGTGAAACACAAGCAGGCCCCAACCGCCCCCAAATTCATAGGGGTATAAAGCGATGACGGACAGACGAACGGACACCCCAAACCTATAGGCCCCAACCCGAAGGGTTGGGACCTAAAAAACTGGCAAAAATCAACAAAATGCCACATATTGGCTATTAAAGGGACTGAATAATATGTAAAATAGTTTTTAAAACATCATATGATGGCTTGAAATCTGAAAGTGTGCATGTTGAAAGAAAGTTTGAATTTTGATGTTTTTCCCTTATCATTTCTTTATAATTTAGCCCAAAATATTTGCAGTCGAAACAACACCTCCACCGGAAATACCCGAAAGTGCGAATTGGCTTATTTAACTACCAGGAAGCAAACAGCATGTCCGATGAAATGCTTTTTCGCTGCTTACCTCGATCCTCTCCATTTTTGTCATACGTCTTCTTCAGCTCTGTTATTTTTCCATATTGTGCAAAATGTTCTTTCAATTCATCTGCTGATACTTCTTTAACACCGAGCACAAACAGTCGTCTGAGCTCCTTTTCAGCGTTTTGAGAAGCCACGATCTCTTCTGTTTTCGACGACATTTTCCTTCACCGGCTATGCGCAAAGCGTCTCTGAAAATAACTCAGCATCATGTGAAGTCTTGTGCGTTCGTTGTTATAAAACATCTAACCTCTGAGGTGATCTTTCTGTTATAAACACAAAGCAGAATAATATTCTAAAAAGTAGTTCCTCTGTTTTATAAATACTACTTTTACGGAATCCCAAGTGGGCCCAGAAAACTTCGGCTGAGAAAAACAAACGTAATGTTCAAGACCTATACAGCTCAATATGTCCAACCATAGGGGTAGGTCAGTATCCCATGGAGTATTGTAAACCAATCAACGTGGGACTGTGAGTATAACCTGATTGAATCATATCCAAGTATTTGCATACTTTTTGGATACTTTTTCTGCGTAGTAGCATCTGTATGTATACTGTAAGTGTCATCTTATTGTATTTACGGTTTGCTGACTTCGCTGATTCCTGGGCGTGGTAGTTCTAGGTTTTATCGAATCGGCTTTAATTCGGTAAATGCTTCCCGACCATCGAGCACTTTAGTGCGAGTTATAAGAAATTGACAGCGAGGTTATTTTTGAGCGATTTCCTAAAAATTTTATCTCGAGGGTTTTCCTCATGGTCACCTCGTAGTATACATCGCAGCAGCTCTGTGAACAGAAGAGAACAGTGCACCAGTTTTGTGTGTGAATATTAAAACTTTTAGGTTGTAGGTACGACCCGTGGCAATGACGGGTCGGTCATGCCACGGGTAGCTGCTGACACGGGTTGTGCCTTTGACGGGTTGCGACTGTGGGGACTCGTCGCTGGGACGAATCTCGCGAGCATGGGTCGTCCACGTGCCATGTCATCACTTTTCGATCCGTGACTGTGATGGTTCGACACTATACCTGGTCGTGCGTGTAGCAACTCGATATCGTGTCACGTGCGACTCGATTCCGTAAAGATACAGTGTCGGTCGTGCATGTTATGGTTCGCTCCCACAACACCTCGATCACGTATTATCGTTGCTGTATCGACTTTATATCACTGTGTTCAATGTTTTAATGCAAAAGTGATTACACAGTGTTGTATTTTACCAATCTTCATGATCGTTCTTTAGTCACGTCATACGAGCAAAAGCCAAGCAAACAAATGGTGTTAGATAGGCTGATTCAGGAACAAAAAGTAATAAAAAGATCTTGTGGGCACATATGTCTGTCAATCGTGTCTATCTTGTACCAAAAAGTCGGCAGTTGGCGCTTAGTCAAAGACACAACGTCAAAGACACAACGTAATCACCTCTAACATATCACCACCCAAGCAAACAAATGGTGTTAGATAGGATGATTCAGGAACAAAACGTAATAAAAAGATATTGTGGGCACATATGTCTGTCAATCGTGTCTATCTTGTACCAAAAAGTCGGCAGTTGGCGCTTAGTCAAAGACACAACGTCAAAGACACAACGTAATCACCTCTAACATATCAAGTCGTTCAAAATGGACACTCCACATCTCATCAAATGCATATTAAGTCAGGGTATTTGGGCCATCTCGATTGATCTTATTGAAGCTTACCTTCACATTTCGATGCACAAATTCACTCGCCGCTATCGTTGCTTCAAGGCAGGTGGTGTAAGTTATTGGTTTCTCGACCTTCCATTTCGGTTGAAGAATGTACCGTTTGTGTTCACTCAGGTTACGAAGGTAATCAAGCGCTAGGTCGACAGGTCGGGTTTTTCATTTTCCAGTATCTTGATAATTGGCCAATGGTAAATGGGACAGGTTGGTTAGACTGATCAAGCAATGCTTTGCTCTCGACTTTTTTGGCAAATTTGAAGAAGTCGGAGTTGGTACGTCTCATCGGATAGTTTCTGGGCGATGTCCTGGATTTTGCAAGGGGCAGGGATATTTCCACTCAACAACGCATTCAAAAGTACCCAACTATTATTGTTCGCGTTGTATCCACTCCAAAGCCTCGAATTTCGCTACTGGAGCTCCTTCTGTGCTTATTTGTTGCCACAGAGAAAGCAAGTCGAGCTGGACAAGTGCCATTTTCTCGAGTGTCGACGTGTGGTTCTGAGAGCAGTTGCCACATCATCGTCTACAGCTCTCCCTGTTAGCACTCAGACATCTCGACTGGTGGTGGTCACGCTAAATCAATCTCCTGAAGAGTGTGCCTTTCTCTTGATCGAACACTTCATATCAATGTGTTGGAATTGTAAGCTGTTTTGTTTGCATGTCAGTGTTTCTCAGCGTTCCTTAGCGATCATGTGGTTCAGCTCTTGGTGAACAAGCAGACGGTGGTCTCTTATTTTTGCAAGCAGGTCGGTACGCGCTCACTGATGTTTGGCCGATTCACCAAACTGGTTCTGTTTTATGCTTGGTGAATGGTTTCATCATTCAAGCAGGCTAAATGTTCTTGCCGATTTGGCGTCCAGAATTGAGAAATCGTCCATACAGACTGGACTTTGGCGGAATGCGCGTTTCAATGGATCACATATCAATCGCCTCGAGGGCCTATTCAACTTGACATTTCTGCTAACCATCTAAATTACCGTCTTCAGTCGTACATTTCTCCGTGTCCGGTTTGCCAGCGTTAGCCAAAGATTTGACATGAAAGACAGAAACATCTGTTGCTTTTGGCTCCGAATCTACCAAAACTGTCGTGGTTCCCATTAGTTATGAGATTACCTTGCGTTAGATGTCTCCGAATTCCCCTGGAGTATGGCAGCCTTCTGCAACCTCATTGGGAGTATTGCCACCAAAACCCTCGGCTGTTTTAACACAATCTGTGGTGCGTTCCCTTCACGAAGAAAGGTTTTATTCAGAGTGTAAATCAGAGGATTGAGACAGTTAACAAGGATTCCACAAATAAGATCCATTTGTTGCATTGGCGATTTTTCAAGGTATTGATCCTGTGGTGGCCACGGCCGTGACTGTTGCTTAGTCCCTTGTTTAGCTCTTGAGATCAGTAAGGTTTCAGTTAGGTCGATTAAGGCAATTCTATCAGCCCTTACTTTCTTCTTTAAGGGCTAGTCTGGCTATGCTAGTGTTGGGTGCTTGTGATATATTATTACATTTGTTCATGGTCTTTAACTGGAGCTACCCCTATCCGAAAGAACAGCGTTTCTTGGGATTTATCCCCAGTTTTCAAACATGTCACTTCTCCACTCTTCTATCCCTTCTTGGCGTCTGGCACGTACCGCACGAAAACATGCTTTGCAGGATTCTGTTGATCTGGTTAATAGTTCTTGGAAGGCGATGGTCCTAAAACTATCACCATCTTCTCTGGGCAAGAGCACATTGTGACAGGGGGCTTGGGTAAATTTAAGCAAATTGCAATATCAGCCTTGCAGGGTGTCATGTAGCAGTGTAGACACGGCATCGATGTGGCACCGCGTAATTTGTTGTGAATTGGTTGCTAGGCCTCTCCTAACAGTTAATTAACCGGTATTTGTAAGTATAAACAACCGGTACTTTAACTATATAATTTGCATAGTCTTGGTCCATTTGATGCTGCTGATGGTCCTTATTCTTGTAGATTGCTCAGCAAAGAAGAAAGTGGCCAATTAGATTTTGTCTCTGCTGTTAAATGGTTTTGACGTCAGCGTAGCTGTTTCCCTCTCGTGACTGGTGTGGTATCGACTTTGCACAGTCTCGTCTTGTACCATGGTCGTTTTTTTGACAGTGCCGTTTTGCACATGGTACTACACTGCACTGCGTGGCGTCGGCACACATTGTTGAGATCGCATCTGGTTTGTTGTTTTATATGCTATATGTGCAGCAAGAAGGGATGGGGCATAAGCGCGTCAGTCTGCACCGACGCTGATTTGTCGGTTGGTTGACAACGCATAATAAACAGTAACAGGAGGAACCCGTTCGACATTTATATTTAATAATGTTGCGCAACATTTTTAATTATAGATAATGTTTCCTACGTCTACAAGATATTTTACTCACAAAAGTTAATAGTTAAAAATAAATACTTCAGATATGCACACACGAAGGTTCTGCAAACCTTGACAAGTGTCATTTCCGTGAAGGAGAGGTCAACAGATAATTGGATAATATGTTAAGGAAATGGAACCTCTCTCAAGTTGAATGGAGTGATTGGGCAGCGGTTATAGTTCCAATTCCTAACAAAGACGATTCTGCATGGCATGCGGCTATTTCAAGGTAACTATGAACCCTCAGCTTAGCAACGACTCTTGCCCACTACTCAGGAATGAGAACATATGAGCAATCATGGCAGCTGAGAGAAGTTCAAAAAGATGGACCTCTTTGATGCTTAACCAAAATAGCCTTTTGCATTCATCCGCCTTGCCCATATCATTGCACCTGCTGCTTCTATTTAGCAACGAGCCATGGAACACGTCTTGAAGAGAATCGATAGATTCCAATGCATCATAGATGAATGATTATTACTAGCCCTTACGAAAACCGACATCTCCGTTATTGAAACGCCGAAATACAGTTTGTGTGCAAACCACAAGTATGATTTTTTTAAGTGGCGGATAAACACTGGATTCACAAGGCCAGTTCAAAGATTAAGGCAGTGATCGACGCAGCCGCCCAGAAAATGGGATCTGCATTGAGAAGCCGGGCTGCTCTAGTAAAATATTAAATATCGCTGTAGCTAAATTTCTGCACGGTTCTACAAGCCCGGCATCAATTGCTTCACAATTTAAATATATTGCAAAGGTCAAGCAGCTTTCACGAAAACAAAAGATCTGGTTTCTATTTTCAACCCGAAGAAATCAATAACTACTACTGTATCAAGTATCATACGGTACGCCATTTTCTGTATGGATATAATTATGAGAAAGAATACTCCAAGACGACTAACCGCACAAATACTTATTGTTTGAGTAGGTTTCTACCTCCGTTAAACTCCAAGAAAGAAGAGTTTATTTTATGCTTTTTACTTCGGTTCTTGATAATTTTCCTATCCTGTTCAAACCGATCGCCCAGGCTACGAGAAAAGATCCTGTTATCGCTGTTGTCATCGTACCACTCGCACCACTATCAGTTTCACAATGCTGGCATTTGCTTGGAATATAATCGTCGTTTATGAGAAACTCGAAACTACATATTTGAAAGTTCCTTAACACCCATTCCGGAATATACAACAAAGAAATTGGAAAGATCATAATGTGACAGTCTAACTTTGACAAGGATATTGAAATTCAAGTTAGAATGTGCACCGCGTGTTTTGATATCAGCAGATCACCGACCAAGGTAACAAGCCACATATGGAAATAACCAAATCAGCCAAATCATCAATTTCGCTGGCCCATTTCAAGGTCATGGTTTTATCATCGTCATTGATGCATTTTATATTATGAAATACGCGTCATGGATAAAATCACCGCCTTCGAAACTATAAATGTGTGACAAGAACTGGTTAATGATTATGAAATCCGTGACTTGATATGTATGGCCAATGGTGCCACTTTTCATCCTGACACTTTCCAGAAATTTCTCAAGGTACAGGGAATTTTTCACAAAACTACCAGCGCCTGTAATCCATCATCTAATGATCTCTCAGAGAGAATCTAGCGAAATGTAAACACCAAAGAGCAAGTCACGCGAAGATCTTTCAAAGTGGGTGAAGAGGTGCTTTAAGAAAGATCCAATGCAAGCGATAATGTATTCCGGCCAAAAATACGGTGCCAAAATCGGGGACTGATTGAGCTGGCAGAAAAACGCCTTCAAGCGATATCCTAGACCGATGACCGAGCCTAGTATATTCAGCGACAGATTTGTTATCTGTCACCGCAAAACTATGAAAATTCAGATCTCATTAAACCGAAAACTGAAGCATCCAGTGTTTGCCATCACATAGCTGCGATGAAAGAAGTGTGGGTGCGATTACTATTTTGATGTTTTCTATGCTTCTTCTTCAGTTATTTCACAGCAATCGTTAAATTATGGTGTTGTTTAATTAATTCGAATATTGTTTTTTCTTACCATCATACATGTGTTACGTTTACAACAGTTTGCACTAAAGTAAAATAAAATGCAGTTTAAGATACAGTAAACTTACAGTATACGTGATTAAAACAACTTTTCAGCTACTGTAATTTATTGCAGAGTATGAGATTTTTTGCTTAGATAACGTTTTGAGAGAGTTGTTCAGTTGTTCAACAGATTAATTTGAGTTATTCAAGAGTATGACTAAATTCTATTTAGTGAAATAATGAAGTCTCGTTGCAACGTAAGAAAGGGTACACTACCAGCTCGCTGTCGCTTGTGGCTTATAAAAAAACACACAAGAAAACTCAAAACCCTTTCTGTTGCTGCATTTCACTGTTTAGCCTTCTGATTATTGAAAACAATGTTTATACATCTTATTAAAATGATTAACAATCGTGTGATTTCGGGTGTAATGATGTCAAAGAGATTTTTCTTCACGAATTACCAACGGATTTAATAGAAAGCGGGTATTAATGGTTACGTCGGATTAGGTCTTTTGACAGTGCACGAATAAGAAAGATAAAAAAAGGACAGTCTTTATTTAAAGCATTTTCAAACATCAGATTTTTTAACCAGATGAGAATTAAAATGGGTTTTGATAAATCGGGACTCAAATTACAAAAGAAACATTGTTCCAGCAGTTTAACACGAAGAAAGATATAAAAGAAGATGCAAAAGAAGGTCACACCATTTGATATGACATTGTTTTGTGTATGTTGCATACACAATAAACAGAATGTGTGTCAGTTAGAGAGGGCCGTGTACGGAGGCAGTTCCTAAAAAGTATTCAACAAAAATCTAATATTCATAGCTTTTTGCAGTTTTAACTTTTTAGTCTTCCAACCAGCATGCACAAACGCTTTGTAACTATTTTTATTTTTACATTGATTACCAATATGGCCCTGGATCCAGAACGCTTCGATATATTTTTGTCACTTTTCACAGTAATATTAAGATTCTCTAAAAAGCATGAGAAAACACAGTCACGTGTATTTTTCAATCTCTGTTGTAAATACACATAGGATTTACATAAAGAGAGCTCCTTGTTCTTTACAGGAACTAGGAACTAGAATTATGTATAACTGTTTATATACGTAAGTAGTAGGAAAACGTTGGTTCTGGCTCAGTCAATCATCGTGACGTCATCAATCACATGATCAATTAAGTCAATTAAGTCAATTAAGTCCCGCCCGCTTTCACCTGTCAATAATTGTGACATGAGACGCCATAATGACGTCATAATAGGCCTTGCCATGGGAACAAAGTGTTGAAAAAACTATTTACACCGGTGGCTGTATGCATAATGTGACATGCCGCCATTTTAATTTTGTAAAAAGTGAAAAAGTGGGATAACTTCCGCTATGGTTGACGGTTTTGCTTAAACATTTCACTGTTTGATTCAGTTTTATGTAAAGTTTTAACATTAAGTGGTCACAGGCTATTTGCACAGCTAGCTGCGTGCATATTGTGACATTGCGCCATTTTAATTTTGTAAAAAGTGAAAAATTGAGATAACTTTCGCTATAGTTGACCGATTTGCCTGAAAATTTCACTGTTTTATTCAGTTTTATGTAAAGTTTTAATATTAAGTGGTCAAAGGCTATTTACACCGGTGGCTGTATGCATAATGTGACATGCCGCCATTTTAATTTTGTAAAAAGTGAAAAAGTGAAATAACTTTCGCTATAGTTGGTCGATTTGAATGAAAATTTCACTGTTTGATTCAGTTTTATGTAAAATTTTAACAATAAGTGGTCACAGGCTATTTACACCGGTGGCTGTGTGCATAATGTGACATGCCAAAATTTTAATTTTGTAAAAAGTGAAAAAGTGGGATAACTTCCGCTATGATTGACGGATTTGCATGTTCAACATGTTCAACATGGCATGTCGTTCAGATGGCAGCGTTTGCAACCAACGTAGATTTGGCGAGCGTAGTAAAATAGTTGAAAATTTGCTCCGATTGTTGGCTCTGATTTTGTCACGGGTTCTGTTTGTTGTCACGGACTCTGATTGTTTTCACGGACTCTGATTGTTGTCACGGACTCTGATTGTTTTCACGGATTCTGATTGTTGTCACGGGCTATGATTTTGCCACGGACTCTGATTGTTGTCACGGACTTTGATTGTTGTCACGGGCCCTGCTTGTTGTCACGGACTCTGATTGTTGTCACGGGCTCTGATTGTTGTCACGGACTCTGATTGTTGTCACGGGCTAGGATTGTTGTCACGGGCTCTGATTGTTGCCACGGACTCTGATTGTTGTCACGGGCTAGGATTTTGCCACGGACTCTGGTTGTTGTCACGGACTTTGATTGTTGTCACGGGATCTGCTTGTTGTCACGGACTCTGATTGTTGTCACGGACTTTGATTGTTGTCACGGACTCTGATTGTTGTCACGGGCTCTGATTGTTGTCACGGACTCTGATTGTTGTCACGGGCTAGGATTTTGCCACGGACTCTGGTTGTTGTCACGGACTTTGATTGTTGTCACGGGATCTGCTTGTTGTCACGGACTCTGATTGTTGTCACGGACTTTGATTGTTGTCACGGACTCTGATTGTTGTCACGGACTCTGATTGTTGTCACGGGCTCTGCTTGTTGTCAAGGACTTTGATTGTTGTCACGGGCACTGCTTGTTGTCACGGACTCTGATTGTTGTCACGGGCTCTGATTGTTGTCACGGGCTCTGCTTGTTGTCACGGACTCTGATTGTTGTCACGGCCTCTGATTATTGCCACGGACTCTGATTGTTGTCACGGGCTCTGATTGTTGCCACGGACTCTGATTGTTGTCACGGACTCTGATTGTTTTCACGGACTTTGATTGTTGTCACGGACCCTGATTGTTGTCACTTGCTCTGATTGTTGTCACGGACTCTGATTGTTTTCACGGGCTCTTATTGTTGCCATGGTCTTGACTCTTGTGAGTCTCCCTTTATCCATTTCTTACAAGCAGTTACTTCTGTATTCTAATCATACCAATATAAATGAAATATAATATCACATGCACACTGATATCGTTTTTTTTATTTTTGTCGAACGAACTTTTGGTCTGTTATTTTGTCTGAATTGAACATTACAATGCGAAATTACATCTAAATATGTTATAATTGCTAGTTTAAATGTACTCATATTTAGCTGTTTGATTGGTGAAAAAAGATTTTCCTGCTCAGAATATAATTCTCTGATTAACAACGCAACTATGGCAAAAACAGTTTCTCATTAAAATAGCTGCTCAGGCCCAGCTGATAAGGTTTTGAAAAAAAAAATTAAATTTTAAAATGAGTACCTTCATCCATTTTTTTAACAGCACCAGAGATGTGGATGTAGACCTGAGCAGTTTCTAAAAATAGTGTCGCTTACATCGTAACATAGAAGACTATAAACACCATTCTGATGATAAACAGAGTTAAAACCTTAGGACAAATCGTTTAACTGGTCAAATGATTACAAGAAACATGAATCTAAACAACAGAGTATACAAAAGCCTACCTTTGATGAAAGTTGTACGTTTTTTTTTTTTTTTGTTTTTTTTTTTTTAATTTAGACCATAAGTCGCCAGACGAATTCTCGCTGGGCCAAATGTCCTTGGCCAAATATCGTCATAGCGAAAGTTGGGCATTAAAGTTCGAGCTATACGAAATATAATGCATTTTTCCTTTGATTGATTTTAAAGGTATCCGGTCAAACAGACCTGACTGACACTAGCGCCATCCCACAGCAGGGTACCTAATGACACAAAACACATTCCAAGGAAAGTTCTTCGACAGAAAGTTTTCCCACAGATGGTCTGGACCGAAAGTCCACAGGAGATCCAACAGAAGTTGCCTGGCAGAAGTGCCCCAACAGAATGTCCCCAACAGCAGAACCGCGATAGAAGAACCCAACAGAACGACCCTGACAGAAGAATCCCAACGTGCTCAACAGAAAAAAACCCCAATAGAACATTCCCGACAAAATTCCCCGGCAGAAGAACCCAACAGGACGTCACCGACAAAAGAACCCCGACAGAACGTCCCTGACAGAAGAACAACACCCCCCCCCCAAAAAAAAAAAAAAAAAGAAAAAAAAAGAAAAAGAAAAATAGAAGAAGTTCCCAAGCAGATCGTCCCCCGACACTAAAACAAAGGCCACCGAAGGAAGATCATCGAGAAAAGTAATTTGGAAGTCTGGGAAATCCATTAAAATCGAGTCATGTTCTTGGCATGGACAATGTTTTCAGTGGCTTTCTGTAGCTGAAACCCTTACAAAAGCCCTAAAATAGTTAAAGGTTGTCTAATTTTCTTTATATTTTCTCCGGGAATGTAAATAAAATCTAGATAATTAGATCATTATTTTATTTTCAGCACTTATTCTCAGCTTAGAAGTTTCAGATATATCAGGCTTTCGGAGGGAGGGGGAGGGGTGGGGGGGGGGGGGGGGAAGGCTTCTGTCGCATATCCTTGTGTCGTGTGGTGGGAGTGCGGTGTCGAAGGCACCTTCTTCTGTGTACTTTTAAAGGTGTGAAATGTTGAAATAAGTTTAGATGTGGTGTTGCTTGGGAAATAAGGTGTACTTTTTAAGTTTAACCGTTTTTGTATTGTTTCTATTTGTTCGTTTTTTTTTTCTCATTTTTACTGTGCATTTGTACTTTGTTACTTACAAAAAAACCTAGAAATTATTTGCAGTATATTTTGACGCGCCAGCAGGATATCTATATGCATGGAATCAAACATGCCAATCGCATCTTACTTTGAAAAAAAAAATGCGTCACCTCCTCCAGCTGGGTAAGCTGCTAGATTTCTTAAGTTACCTAGCAAAAATGACAAAATTACCATGTGATTAATCTGTTCCCTGGCACTGGAATTCCCGGAGGAATACCGATGTCAAGGGCCAGGACTTTGGGTGTCCTTCTTCATTGTCTGTTTTTCTTCTTATTTCAAACAAACGTGATTTTTTTATTGCAATATGGAACTGATTTAAGCATTGTGGGGATAATCAAGTTCGGCATAGCAACACAAACAAAGAATTTCAGAGATAAAGAAGGCGTTTGGTTGTATTTGTTTACAGTTATAACAAACAACAGTGTTAATTAACTGCTTGTGGTTCGGCACACAGATAGACATACAGGCAGATAGACAGACAGACAGACAGACAGACAGACAGACAAACAATAAACTTGTTCTTGACATTGCGGTTCGTTATTAAATAACTACAAATAATGGATGTTAATATTTGGGCAATCCATTTAACTGGAAAAGGCCCTTTTCAGAGTATGCATTGTAAACTCTATTTTATACAATAAAAAAAAAACAAAGAAAAAAGGCTATCAGTAAAAAAGAAGGGTTAATTTGAGCGAGTGGAGATATAAGAGCGTCAGAGCTCTAGCTGTGTAATGCACGGTAATCCAATCGTCTTTATGAGAAGCTTTTTGGATATATTACACTCGGTCAAAGGCGGATCAGTGCGATAAGATCCTCATAGATTTGTTGGTATAGGACACATAAATATCAAGTGAATAAGCAAAGCTGGGTGCTACTCAACATAAGACGAAAATCATTAAAGATATCCTGGCGTGAGAAACATAGGCATTTCTCGGGGGTTGTCAGTCGAAGATTTGGCAACAGCGGAACAACAAATACAGAAGTCACACCTTGCATGTTCAAAACCTATTAATTATCTGAAAAAAATTTCAGCCTTTAAAAAGTAAAATAATAAAAAAAAAACAATTGGAATAAAATGGGGAGACGCCATCGATCAAAGAGACAAGAACGAGAGGATTTGATTAAGCGACTGCACCGAGAAACACACTGTGAGTACGATGCTGTTAACAAAATAGAACCCACCTGTTTGTTATATCTCAAAAAAAAACCGGAAAAGAGATGAAAGTATTTGGCAATGGGTGTTTTATGTTCTTGCGTAATTCCACATGATAAATATAACGGTAGACCATTTGAATTTGTGTGGGTAAAGATGCATTAAATACCGTAGCAAATGGACTGATTCTATCATAAATCAACGAAACTTAAACTTAGAAGAACGGACTGATTGATATATGGTATGGAGACTGTACCCTCTGTGCTCTCCTGACGCATATTTCATCGACGCGTTAAGTATTCAAACTGAGATATAAAGGGTAAAATCCATTGTTACATGAATGGGGCAAAAGCTGCAATCTGACTGGTCGATGACCAAGTCAATAATTTTTCGATGTTAACCGGGACGCAAGTTTCCATAGATACTGCAGTTATTTGTGACCAAAACGCCACTTAAATCATGCAACAAGGCATATATTGACTATTTTTAGTCAACATGAAGACATGTTTGACTAGTTACGAAAATGTTGACCTGAAGGTCAATATTTTCTTCATGATCAACAATAATTGATTTTAGCTCAAAATAAGTCAATATCAGTTTATTGTCAGACACTAGATTAGTGGCACAGCTTTCAGTGAAACTAGTTTTTTTTTTATATTTTGCTTATAACATTGAAAGCCCTAGTAAAACTGGTCTCGTGATACCGGTTCGACAGTTCTGAGGTACAGAGTTTCAAAGGCTTCGTGGAGTAACCAAATATCTTATAGTATACCATATACAATATTTGGAGTAACTACATGATAATAACCTGTTAGTTTTCGTTGCAACGAAATTGCGATTTGAATCCGCCGTACCGCAATCGAAAAGAGTTCAACAAGGGGACTCCTGGAAGTGTCACTTTAAAGGGAAATGGGGGGTATCTCTGTACCATCTAGCGACCGAAATGCGCATTACATTGAATATCGCTGAGTTTGAATCCATGTTTACACAGTATAAATAACCACTAAGTCCGTCTAGATCGAAAAATTCTTTTCAAAGACAAATAGGGTCGTGTTCAGAAATGATCTGTATTGATATTTTGTTCCTAGAAGGGCCTGTGTTGATATATTGTCCATTAAAATCATATTACACTGTTTTCACCATTTATCCACTGAGTCAATGGGAATTTGTGAAATAGATTGTATAATTCTCTTATTGGTGAGGTGACGTATATTTTTTATTTGCTTAAAACATTTCGTATGGCACGTTCTTCAAACAGGGGAAAATGAGGCAATTGTCAATTGTGATTATGTGTGAATTTTGCATTTTGATTGAAATTCTTGGTTTTCCCAATGATTTCTAAAGTAAAAGTACGCGACCTTTCAGTATCTTTATTTCTCTCTTTATAACAGCGGTGACCCCCCTTTTTTCTTTTCAATTTTTTGAATGTATACCCTCAAAGCATTAAACTGAAGGAAATGTCAATTGTAGGTGAGATATCCGCATTTCTCTTTAATAATCAGAAGCTGAATAGCGAAGTTTGAGCAACATTTCTTATCGCCAACTTGCACTGGCGTTGGATTCACTATGACATCGCAAGGAGATCAAGTAATGGCGTTATCACTGTGTCTATGCAACACCTTTCTCTACAACCAGGAAGTTTCTGAACGGGTCATTTTCTCCAAACTGAATACGGTCTATTTTAATAACCAGGAGCATATTCGTGGGCGTATTTGATACCCAAGTCTTCTATGTATAACGGGCACATGTAGTAAAAACTGAATGATGAATGAGATACTGATTTTATAAATATCACAAATAGCAAAAACCTATTAATTACAACGCTCTTGCATTCATATATACCAATGTATAAATAAATAGGTTAATACTATGAAAACTGGTCCAGATTTTACCAAAACGAAGGAAACCGTTTTTTTACCATGTGTGTCTTTATTACTTTTCAGTCACGATCTAATCATTACTCAGTTCAAAATACATGAAATAATTAAGTAATTAATCTCAGACGTTTTTAATATCATATCCGGCAAGAGATCAATTTAGCACTTAATGGACCAATCGAACAATTCAATACAGGGACAATTAATGAAATAATAAATTGACAGGTACTGAGGTGTGACTGATAGCTCAAAAAGATAGAAAGAATTCACCATAAATTACACATTGTTATGTCACTTTTTCCCTGTTTCCAGTTGTTTTCATTTAGCTTATCAGTGAAAAAAAGATACAACCCATCATTAGAGGATCAGTTACAAAGATATCCCCCACATTATAAAACTCGTCTAAATTATCGTGGATGATGCTATTTTCGGCAGAATGTCGTTCGAAAAATATCGGGATGCCGTTTTGATCGTGTTTGTTGTTGTTGTTGTTGTTATTGTTATTATTGCTGCTGTTGTTATTATTATCATTATTATTATTGTTGTCGTTGTTGTTGTTGTTGTTATTGTTGTTGCTGTTGGGGTGGAGGTAATAAACGAGAAATGAAGTTCCCTTCTGTTTTTGTTCATACCGAGTCTATTGAAATTTCAGTCTGAATAATTTTAACACGCCTGAATTTCTGCATGAAGTGATAGTTTTGCTGTTTTAAATTAACACCTCACTTCGATTGATCATTAAGTTCAATACCATTCTGTGATGGTATTTAATGAGGATGGACCTCATAGAATGTTGGTCAAACTGAGGAGTGGGTCGTCTTTGTCACCTGTGCAAGATTAAGAATAAACCGGGGAGACGTTATGAGGCGGGGATGGGGGGGGGGGGGGGTTGCAGATTGCCTACATTATCAACAATGGTTTATTTGATCCGGACAAATGTTGCCAGCTTTGCCCTGTCCAGAATAGCCAGTGTCACTGTAGCAACTTATTTTGTGTATCTCAAAAACCATTTTAGATAAAAACAAACAAACAAACAAACAAAAAAAATGGAAGTCATTTTCGACCGCTCCCACCCCCTCTTAACCATACTGAGCAATAGAAGACGTTAATTGTTGACAAATAAGTTGTGTTTGAAGGCGATGTCAAGTACGCACTTTCAGTGTTACGCGATGTAACATTTTCGATACCAGAAGAGCAGTGAGTACACCTGTACGTACACACCGGATATAGATGCACCAGTTAAAATACTATGGTTTGCTTTACACGCGAACTGCCAATCATGATATCAAAGACAAGGTCGTGTGCACCAGTTGAACACTCACGCCCCTGGATGACATGTTAACGGTCTGACATATCTCCGAACCGAGGAGTCTTTTATTTCCTGACAGGGTGCGTTCACAGGGCTGCCGTAGTTCTTGTATTACTTTTTATGTATCTTAATGTATCTTTTTATGTATCTTTTTATGTATCTTAACCTCCATATTTCAGTTTCCAAGAAAGCAGTGACAAATCTGTTGGAGAAATACGCTGAACTTGATGAGAAGTGTGGCAAGAAAGAGCTAGAAAAGGACACCTTTCAGGACCTTCTACGGGTAGAGTTCGATATGACCGATGACGTCATCATGGACAGAAGTGAGTATAAATCACGCTTTCTGTTTGCACTGGAATATCTGAATAAAATAAATCCAAAGATTAGTGCACAACGTACTCCATGAAAAACTCTGAAAAATCAAGGCGAATATTCAAACGACAGAACAAAAAAGATCTAATTTAAAATTTATATTGCGTCAGATGTCCAAATCTGTGTCGTTTCGGAACGCATGGGGAAATAACTCTAGTTTATTAACTGTTTCTTGCTCAGATCACTTGCTTTTTCTACGCGTAATCAAACTCACGATCACCTCTGAAAAGAAAATCCTGACTGAAATCCTGGCTGAACACCAGTGATATATCCTTTTTGCTATGCACACACACGCACACACACACACACCCACACACACATATATATTATTATTATTATTATTATTATTATTATTATTATTATTATTATTATTATTAAACAATCTGTCCATTGCTTTCAAGAAGGATGCATATATTTTCAAATGTGCCGTTCATCATCTTTTCCCGCCACGTCCGTGGTTGTTAACAGACAACTGGGGTCCCTAACTGGTGCGCTTAAAGGGTCCCTTAACACATCGTGCCTAGTACCATTAACAGGGTCCCTTAACAGGGATACCATTAACAGGTGCGTGATGCCATTAACAGGCGCTCTTCTTTTAAGTATCAAGGTTCAGATAGAAAATCAAATAAACCATGCTGAGAAACATGCGATATGTGAATCGACAATAGTAATATATGACATGCAAGGGAACAAGAGGAACATAAGATATACGAGACTCAGGAGGAACATACGACATAAGACGTATAAGCCGACAGGAGGAACACACGATGTATGATCCGACAGGAGAAACATGCGATATATAGGCATCAGGAGGAACATACAACAAATGATCCTCAGAAGGAACATGCGATACATGAGCTTCAGGAGGAACATACAGCATATGATCCTCAGGAGGAACATGCGATACATGAGCTTCAGGAGAAACATACGACATATGAGGAACAATATTATATGCGACCAGAAGCAGCAATTGTGTATCCGGTTTGTACTTTCACGCGTGACATTGGATTTATACAAGCATTTTCAATGCCATCACAAAGACGAGAAAAACGTGCTGCGGCATTTAGATCTCAGAAGTTGATCTGCTTACTTAAATTGCAGATTAAGCATTTTGATTTAATTCCAAGGTCACACGAGCCTGCCACGGACAGAGGGCAGTGGTCAATCAGTTCATTTGCGAGGGGCCACGGAACAAATGAAATATACAAAAAAGGCTAAGTTTAGCATATCTTTCTTATGTCCATGTCAGTAGATTACTGTGACACTGGTATGGGTGATAATTACGTAACATTTAGCTGACAGAAATTTACTTGACTAAGTCCATGACCGAGTTCTCTTTTAATGCCCCCCTCCTTCCAACCCGCTCCCATAACCGTCGCAGGATTTGAGCAAGATGAAACATTTTAATGAACCATTTTTAAATAAACCGCTTTGAGCTATGACAGCAGTAGCAGCGCAGAATGGTCCTCGTTTACTATGAGGGGGGGGGGGGGGGGAGGGAACTGGCGGAAAGAATCACCCCGCAAATGGAACGACATCACAAACACAGTCGCTTTTCAATAGAACCTAGAACGTAAGAAATGGGACCAACTTGGATATTGGACCACTAAGGTCAGAACCAATGGTGTTCCTATTTCCAGAATTACACTGTATTTAAACCAGCAGTTTTAACAGTTTGCTAAGTTGTCGTAGAGCAGAAAATGGCAATATCAAAAATAGTAATAATAATAATAATAATAATAATAATTATAATAATAACAAAATCTTGGAACTGGATAAGTATTAAATGCTCACATGATTAACAAGAGAGCAGTTGATCGTCTTGTTGTGTGTGCTCAGTTAAGTGGATTGACACACATTATGTATGAATTAAGGTTAATCGAGCCCATACATTACGGTATGATTTGCACAGAACTCGGATTAATGCCTCAACTGTAGAAAAGCCGCACAGTTAAGCATTTGATAAGATCATTGTCAATTGCTCATAGAACATGAAAATCACACACAATATCTTGTATTGTGATATTTAATTACAGTAGGACCCTAGATAAGACCGTCTCCAAATCGAGAGCGAAGATACAACGTGCTAATGGTTGGTGCCGATTGAGGGTTGGGGGAGGCGTGGGGTCGTAATATAGACGTTTCATTCCATAAGCTAATCGACTCAAATTGTTGATATGAAAAAGAAGGAATGGGTGGAGGAGGGGGGGGGGTCTATGAACAGTTCCCCAACCCAATAAATGAATAAGTGTTTACCAGGCCGTGGCGTAAGACATGCGATAGGGTTATTAAATAAGAACGCTCGTCATTTCTTAGTAATTCTTTATGGAAATTAATTTCTTAATGTACTGATATCCAAATTTAGCCCATACGGACATGAGTACTTTGTGTAATTCACTTGCTACCCGAACACTCGCGTAACGTCGGGTCGACGTCGGAACGGTATAAACCAGGTCTTAAAACGCCGGCATCGGCTTCGATGCATCGGTAATACATCGGTTATAGGTTGGCAATAGTCGAATTTCCATTTTTCCCCATTCGTCGGAAGTTCATCGGTTACCGACGTTGGCCCGATGATTATTTTCCTCAGTTTAATAGATGTTGGCAAATATTCATCGGGCCGACATCTTTTTCCGACGAACTTCCTACCAATTGGGAATTTTTTTTTCTTTAAATATTATATTCATATATTATACGTATTTCTCAATGCATATATTATACATATATATTTTTATGCACTGGTTATACGTTGGAAATAGATAAACTTCCGACCAATGGTAAAAAAAATTGAAACGGATATTGCATACGTATATTCGATGTATTTAATTATACGTATATTATACGTATATTTGTATATGTTGGCCAAACATCTGACATAGACGGACTTCCGACGGAACAAAGCTTGTTTTTGGAAAAAATATTACTGATGTATAACCGACGCATTACAATAATCGTATAATATACAAATATATCACTGCAATCGGCTATACGTCGGAAATATACCGAATTCCGACGGAACTTTGTTTTGTTTTATTTGAGATATTACAAGCATGTAATATGCGTATAAATACATACGTATATTATACATATAGTTATATTTGTTGGTGAAACGTCGGAAATATTCCGATTTCCACTGGATCTCTAAATTTGTGTATTTCATGCATAACTTGAAAGGAAAACTTTAATGTTCTATATATATATATATATATATATATATATATATATATATATATATATATATATATATATATATATATATATATATATATATATATATATATTGCGTTGTGTACGAGTGCTCCACATATTCCGCAGCGTCGGAAAAAAAGATGCCGATATTGCCAACGCGCATTATACGTATTTTTTTAAACATCTATAAAACGCATATTTTCCTATGTATAAACGACGTCGGAAATACATTGGAAAAAAGATGCCTATATTGCAATCGTATATTATACGTATTTTTTATACGTCTATAAAACGCATATTTCCCGATGCTTATTCGGCGTCGGAAATTTATCGATTGACGTTTTGTAGGGGACATTATGAAGAATCAATAGTGGAACATTATGAATAGACTTGAAAATTATCATTTGCCTCAATAAAGTATGTATAAACGACGTCGGAAATACATCGGAAAAAAGATGCCGATATTGCAATCGTATATTATACGTATTTTTTATAGTCTATAAAACGCATATTTCCCGATGCTTATTCGGCGTCGGAAATTTATCGATTGACGTTTTGTAGGGGACATTATGAAGAATCAGTAGTGGAGCATTAAAAATATACATGAAAATTGTCATTTGCTTCAATAAACTATCCCTCAGCGAACATAAAGGAGGAAAAGACAATACAAATAACTAAATTTAAAAGCGAGGGGGGTAACTAAAAACGAAAATGTAAGAAGTAAACTTTTTGGGACGAATTAGAAACATTAGACCACTTAATTAAACTGCCGAGCAGCCCCAGCCGCAGTGGAGTAGAGGTATGTTCCGCGCCTAGGATGCAAGAGGTCCCCGGTTCAAACCCGAGTAAGTACTAGTGTTCAGTTGCAATATATAAATATGCTATGTTGTATATTAATATGCTATGGTGTATGTATGAATATGTGAATTATGAATGGTTGGTAAGGGTTCAATGGGTCAGTTAAGGTTAGAAACAATTTTATTTTTCAAATGCGCACACGCATTTTTATACGTCTAAAAAACGCATATTTTCCGATTGTCACTTGGTCGGAAATGCGTTGGAAAACCTCGGAAATATGCATTTTATACGTATAAAAATCATCGGAAGTTCGTCGGAAATGCATCGGAATATAAAAGTATAACCGACGTATAGCCGACGGTTGGTATCCGACGTCGAAGAATTTGTAGGGATATTTCCGATAGTGGCCCGACGTATTAAAGATATATCGGCCCGATGTATATCCGATGTACGAAGCCGCTATATCTATTATGCGTCGGGCCATAGTTAATCCTATGTGCAACCGATACATCGGCCGACGAAGTTGCCGATATTGCCGATCTATTATAGATGTATTTTAGACGTTACGCGAGTGTTCGGGTACAGTACTCCTTTTTAACAGAAATCACGGTCACATGGCACCAATACATAAAAAGCTTCTCTGTACAATTTATGGACATTTAATTTATGCGATTCTCCTATCAAAGCTAGTGAAAAGCTAATTTGTTCAGATTTTTTGTGAAGTGTGCCCTGAATTTATGGCTAGACTGACAATTGTTCAGCGCGAGCGCGTAGTCGGGATGCTCGAAAGTTGAAGATCTGCGTCAGACGTCGCTGGACAATTCGGTGTCAATAGGTTAACAGTTTCGCGGCTAAGAACACGTTTGCATGATACTTGGTAGACCGCGGACCGCCCTAGGCCATGTAGACTACCGGTAACCACTCCACGATAGGACCCACAAATGCGTCTATCACACCTGAGAGATCGCTTTCTGCGAGCAACTGTGACTGCTAGACGAACATCCGATCCTCGAAATAATCGCGAAAGTGCTCAGCGTGTGATAAATAGGCACCATCGCTACGATCTACGTTCGTGCCGTCCGTATCGAGGATTACTGTTAACACGCGCTAAGCGACTTCGTCGTGTGCAATGGGTGAATAATCACATTCGCTGGAATGAATGACAAAGGAATAATGTGTTATTCACTGACGAATCGCGGTTTTGCTTCAATTACGCCGACGGAAGGATGGGCGCATGGAGACGTTCACATGAACGCCTGCGTTCAAGAAAGAGACCGTTGTGGGAGTGAAAGTGTAACTGGTTCGGCTGGAATATGATTTGTTAACCGTACTGAGATGGAGAATACCAGGTATTGTCAATGCTGAAAATTATCGCGAGGTTATTCTGGAGCCAAGTGCAGTTCTAGTCGTCCTACAGCATGGACTTATTCTTCAACAAGATGACGCGTGTCCGCACTCAGCCCGGGCTACACAAGAGTATCTACGGGCACAAAATGTACGGATTTTACCCTGTCCTGCATTTTCACTCGATTTATCTCCCATTGAACACGTATGGGACATGCACGGTAAAGCCGTATGCTCACGCGATCCCGCACCCGCGACGCTGCCTCAGTTGCGTCACGCGCTAGTGGAAGAGTGGCGCAACATTCCACAATAGAAGATTCAAGAGTTGATCACCTTAGTGGGGCATAGAATGACCGCAGTTCAAGAAGCACGTGGAGGACACACGCGATATTAAAACTGGACAGAGGATAAAATCAAGCGTTGAGTTGTGGATTCAATGAACCGTAACGAGATAAAATGCAGCTGACAAAATTGAAAAAAAAATTGAAATGCTGCGTTATTTTTTTCAAAAATGTATAATTCACTGAGTTAAAAGTTTATCTGAGTATTCCTATTTAACTCATATATTTGTTGCTTTATTAAATTGATTGAATATTTAAGGCTAACATCAGGTTCTGTCTAAAATAACGTACGGTTAACGGGAGCATGTTCTGGGGGACATTCGAAAATTTGGGGGAAGGAGGATTCGAAAACTGTGCCTCATTTCTCAAGTATTTATTTCTGTCTAGTTTGCTCATCGTGATTGCTGTCTGCGCCCATAATCGTGAATTATGAGGTTGTCCTCGTTTAGTTAAAATATGGTATTTTTTATACTTGCATTTATAATAATAATAATATTAGTAATAATAATAGCTATAATAACACTAGTAATAATAATATTAGTAATAATAAAAGCAATAATAACAGTAATTAATAGTAGTAATAATAATGGTTACAATGATAATAATAATAATAATAATAATTTTCTTTATTTGCAACATACATAGAATACACGCTGAATTGTTACAATATAAAAGCAGTAGATATACATACATGATTGACATAAATAACAAGATAGCATTGCATAATATAAAGTGGTAGAAATACATTATTTTACTGATACTCATACAAGCAATCTGACAAAAAGCTTTTCGTAAACCGTTCTGTTTTGCATTTTGGTAGTATATATTTTTCATTGTTTCTGAGACTGTAGGCATTTAAGGTAGATACTGGTAAAAGATGGTTCAAGATTTTCTAGATTTTGCATGCTAAGAAAGAAGTTTTCAACACTCTTTTTGAGTCTGTCGAAAAGCAAATCCAAGTTTGATCTTGATAAAGCAGCTGGGCAATTCACCCTGGGAAAGATTATTTTGAGGACACTCTTTTGAATGGACTCCAAGGCCTCGGAGAGTTCACCGGTCAGGGCCGGTTGTCAGACTTGGGCTGTGGGCCGAAGGATAGAAGTGTATACAGGTACTAGGTCTTCAGGGCCTAAACCAGATCTTTTAAGCCCAATGATTGAAAATATTCTATTGATTTAAGGATAAGATTTAAGTCAGACATGCATGTGAGATGTCATCGGGAGTAAAATCAGGCCCTTTGTTAAAGATATGTCGTTTTAGAACTAAAAATGAGAAGTGCCAACTATTTAGACACATGTGTCAGAACAGTTACCTATCTACCTAGGCTGAGACGCTCTCGGTCGGTACTACCTATCCCTTGAATGTTCTTGCAGAACCACCGCTATCGTTTTCCATGCATTGGAGTTCATAGTACCAAACTGAAAGCTGTTTCTTCTGGGTGCCGACGGCAGTGACCTAAAAATTTCAACTTTCTACCTCTGTTTAAATCACCTTTTTGGTTTACCATACAGTTCTTTTTATATAATCTTCCCAACGTTTCCAAGCATGGTTTTATGGTGTCTTGTGTAAGTGCCATCTAATTTACTGCGGAACAGAGATATTAAGTCTATAACTCAAAGCCGTACAGCAGGATAGATTTTACCGTGGAGTCAAACAGTTAGCTTAAATTTTCTAGATAATGATGACCTCCTAATCTTTTGCAGTTTTTTTTACATGCAAACCATGCAAGTGTAATTCTCTGTGTGATATCTGCAGCTACTGACAAGAGATCCAAGGATGTAAATTCTTCAACCACATCCAGTGTTGAGCCGTCACTAACTTTGATGATCATCACTTAAGACTGGTTCTATGCCATGACCTTGGTCTTCTTCGCATTAGCGTTCAGTCCCATCGGAAGCTTCTGCCCTTAAGAACTTTCTTGAGCTTGCTGTGCTTGCTCACTGATCAGGCGTGATATCATCAGCGAAGTCTAAATCTTCCAAAACTTCGAATTCTACTTTTCTGCCCCATCCTATTACTCCTTCTTCTTCGCGACCCTCCAGAGCCTTGCGCATTGCGTAACCGAGAGCTATGACGGACAAGTATATGGCCAGGGTATCGCCTAGTAGAACACCAGCTAGGATTTCTAAGAGCTCTGTTTCTCCATCTAGTGACAAAACTCCGGTCTTTATTCCGTCATTCATCATTTCTATTTTTCTAGCAAGTCGTTCAGGTATTCCATATGCTCTGAGTATTTTGATTAGTTTTCCTGGAGGAATAGTGTCAAATGTCTTTTTCAAATCAATAAACATAATAACAGCTTGCACGTTCTTGTCTCGATTATTCTTCTAAGTTGTGGAATCTGATTGTGGCGGTTCTTCTCGATCTAAACCATTTTAGTTCCGTGTAAATTTAGGGTCGATCGCTGGACGGATTCGATTCGAGTTTATTCTGTTGTACGTTTCGGAAAAACAGACTTATTGCTCAATAGTTTTCTGCCTTGGAAAGGCCGCCAGATATTAGGCTTGGCACAATATTCATTGCCGGCCATTGTTCTAATTTTTTACCATGGAGGAGAGCCTCATTGCAGAAATCTAGAGTTCACATCTTTTCAGTACCTCAGGTAGTATTTTATCACCTCCGCATGAATTGTCCTCAGTTAGTGTAGCTTTAGCTTTACGGTACTCATATAAGATGAATGGACCATCTTCGATATGCAGACGGTCGAGCATCTGAGGTAACTCTCAGTATCACCAATCTCCGGAGGACTTCCTAGCAAGCCTTGAAATATTGATATCAGTTCTGCATCTTTTAACCCTTTGTGTCTTCTTCTAGCTGACCTATTCTGGTGGCCTTCGATCCAGTGATGCGATTAGGCTTAAAATTGCCAGAAAACAGTTAGAAATTCTTCTTCTCGCAAAAAGGTGCTAAGTGCAGTCAGCAAAATGTACAGTTCTTAAAAGTTTGTGTAAAACATGGGGGCTACGTTGGTGGTGAGGTAGGGGTGAGGGATGCATCGTTTGAAAAATTGTAGGGTTGGCTACTAAACATCGATAGAAATTGAAAAGACTACTTTAACAAACAATGCTTAATTTTAAAAAACCTTTTAAACATTTATTTAATTCGAAAATATTTCTAATTTTATTGATAAAAGAATCGAAGATATCGATTGATTGAATTGCGTGTCCGGGTGAAGAAAGAGAGGGGAGATTTCTCGCTGAATATATCCAGCCATCGAAACTGAAGTAGGATCTATCCCCTACCTTTGAGGAAGTTGGAAGGGGTAGTCCATGGAGCAAACTACGTTACCCACTTTGGCATATTGAAAGAAATATGTCAGCTTTAAGCAAGAAAACTAACTTGAAAACAAGGTTGATATAGAAACTTCTGGAAAGACTTAAAATGGATTGCTAGAACACGTTGTAGCTTTTCACCGATTTAGAAATTCTTGCTAAATAAAAAAAACGACAAAATCTGGACATCCGACTAATACGCACGAAATTAGCAAACTATTTGGACAAACGCATATTTTTTTAGTTTTCAGAACCTTCAATTCAAACAACAATAATCGACTCTGCGAGGAGGAATTTGTGAAGGGTATGTCCGTGTTCTTGGAGGGAACGTTAGAGGAACAAATGAGATGTAAGTAAGATCGGCAATTTTGTGTAAAAGGATTGAGTCATGTTTGCTTCGGATGCAGATGTAAGGCAAACCAACCTGCCATGCATGTTCGAGTCCAATATAAAAGATCTTTATAACATAGTCCCTAAATGCATATATACACCTTCATAAAATGTATAGCATGTGTTGGGCGCGACTTGAGGTTACATTAGAAAAGTGAAAATGTAAATATTTAAAATTTGCAAGCTATAAAATTTATTGCTAATCGGCACTGTTGAATCGGATTTTATATTGTTGAGACTGTAGTCATTTAACTTATTTCAGTTGCATTTGATGTCTACGATTTCAACTCTGATGGTTACGTCACAAGAGAAGAAGTTTTTAACATGCTAAAATCCTCCTTTATCAATACAAAGGTAAATATATCCCTCTATTGCTATAGTGCCTAAGCTATCTTAGCACTGTGGATGTTTCATATTATATCATGATTCCCCTTATCATCCGAATATTTTTATCAGTATAGTAAGATGTTGAATTTTAATTTGCGATCAGACGGCAGACGTCCAGCATCAGTTGTGTGAGTGAAGGCCATGACATTTAATTCATAGAACGGTGTCAGCCAAAGCTACACTTCAAAGAACAATCATAGCGATATTAATTGAACAAATTTGCGTACTGTCACAGAGTTTGGGATTTTTAGCCAATTCAAAGCAGAAATGAATTAGTTACACACCTTTTTTGACTGCCTCAACCGGACTGTGAGACTGAAATCTGAGACTTAAATTAAGCTTTTCTTTTTCTAAAACATATATAGAGTATAGGAGATGAAGACCCCGATGAAGGTGTCAAAGATTTAGTGGACATTGTTCTGAAGAAATTGGTAAGTTTACATTACTTCATTTCATTTTAATTCGAGATCTTATTATCAGTATAACAACTGGGTGGTAACTAAAATAATATGTTAGAAACCGTTACATTACGATAAAATATATGGTAAAAATATTTCAGTTAGTAGTCAGTTTCTCTCATATTTACGTAATTGCTCGCGTGGCCTTAATTCTTTGACTATTTCTTCCTACATTTGATTACCTTTGATTTCATTCTGTGTTATATTGTAAAATAATTTTATTCATTTGCTTCACAATTAATTTTTCGAAAAATATTTTCGCATATCTTGAGTTACAGTTATACGTCTTGCAATGCTTATACTAGAACACCTAACTTTTTCAACGGATGAAAATAAACTGACTGTGAACACAACACAGTTATATTTTAATATTATACATTTTTTGAAAATAGAGATACAAAAGTAGATTTATTTCAACACAATACCACGATAATACCACTGTACCATTTGCTCAATTAATTAATCTAAAAGTCGATTTTTGAAGGAAAATGTGAAAACTGTTGAGTTCTAAGTGTGATTATAACATCGTTATCACAATCAGCACCACAGCTTTGAATATATTATGTTTAATTTTTATCAGTGAATCATACGTCTAATTTTAGGACTTTGACAATGACTTTAGAATATCAAGAGCAGATTTTGAGAGTTGTGTACCAAAAGATGAATTGTTGTTAGAATTTCTAGGCAAATGTTTTCCTTCTCCTAAGGTTGGTATCTAAATTTATCTCTACTTATAATATTAGATTATGAATAAGAGGTGCCTATTTCTCTGCAACACATAATTAGGCTTTACATTATGCAATTTACGCCATTAGTATTTAAGTGATTTATTGCACTAACATAGCTGTTCAACTTAACATCATCCTTTATCCAATTTTTCTTTTCCATTTGCATTGATACGCAGCCTCAGGCAGCGTTTGCTGTCTTTAGTTACCATATTAATGGCTTGCCTGGCGGTGGGTTGAAAAACAAGAACATGTCTATCATGGCTTGATTTTGTTGAAAGGTTACTCGAATTATTTTCAGCAACTGTTTTGGAGCTAATCTTGAATTAAAAAGAAAGTTAACGATAGCATGTTTAGATATAAATTGGTTTTAGAAATTACCAGGTGTATTATCAATTCAGTGAGTTACGCAACTTGTGACATTCAGTTTCCCCCAAATTGTTGCACACAATCCGTTTACTTCATTGAGCGTTATCGGTTTTTACATTTTAGTTAGGCGTAATCGCCGCACTACACAAGACGCATGATCTAACTTTGCAACTTTTTTATGTTCTGTGAAGTGCTTACAAAGGTCTCATCATTCTCATTAAGGTTCCTTTCTGTTAAATATTTAATTATAAATTAAACAATTGAATCTTGTTTAAATTAATTTTTCAGACAAAGAGGAAATTTAAAAGAAAGACTGGGCTAACTGAAAAGGATCAAGAGGACGCGGAATAGACTAGAAAGAAACTAGAATTAAGACTGTATTGTTTCAAACAGATTTTTACTATTTGTAGCGGCAAGAACAAAATATTGTTGCAATGACTTCACAAACAAAAGAAAAAAATAATCTGCGCCATTAGAAAATACCCGGTCATACCTACCGGCCTACTGACTGCTGCATAAGCATTGCATACTTTTTAATAAACCTATTTATTGCATCAAAATAAATAGTTTCGTATGTGTCTGATACCGGTTGACTTGTATGAATGTGATAAAACGAGAATTTAAAGATTTTTAGGTGTGCCTAACCTTCCTATATTTTAATAACAGGCTCAAACCTGTGACAAGAAATCACAATCACCAGATCGACTAACCAAAACCCAAATCAAAGTTGATGTAATAAGTGTTTGAATTTTTAATAAACATGGTTTATGCGCTTCGATCAACCAATACGACTTTGATGACATCCACTTTTACTTTTTGGGATGAGAACAGGTATATTACAGGCAGCGTTTGTCACATATTGAAGCAGACTGCTATAGCACAGATATCTGAATATTTCATTTCATACGCTGCATAGACAGAATGGCTAATGTTAATGATATATTTGATCACTATAAAGTAATAAAATGAGCGCGTAAGATAATTTTTCGCCATATATTTTTTTGTTTTATGACTGGTCTTTCTCCTTGAACACATGCCACAGACAGTCTTGGCAACAGAGTGCAATTGACAGATGTGTCAGTCCAAAGAAATAAACATTTATCTTTAACTTTGATCATGTAGAATCGAATCACGTGTAATTTATATTTACCGAATAAACACTATTTTTGTGTGTCTGTGTATAAATCTGTGAAAAAGGTCTCTGCCAAGTTATATAAGTATTATACCAAGGAAATATCAAGATTTTTTATCAAGGAGTTTTCTGTCAAAAAACGTAAACGTATACCTAATTTTTAAACTTGTTGCCTAAAATTTCTTTTACTTTTGAAGGAAACATGACTTTAATGTCAATTTTAACATCATTTGTGTACTTATTGGCATCGTTATCTTTGATCTGAAAATGCTAACATTTTACAGAACACTTACTTCATTTACTAAAGTAAAATAAGACGATACCAGCATCAAATTTAGATTTTTAGCCAATTGATTCTATTACTTTGCATGACTTTGACTGATACTTAGAGTAAATAGCATAGAATACATGACACTCAAGCTGTCTGTTGAAATAATTGGATATGAAAATGAAAATTAATTAGCACTTGACAGGAAAATAAATACAAATAATTATTTCCTAAAAGTTTTATACATAACAGTCTTACAAATACAAGAAAAACATTTTCTAACAATATTTCTAACAATATTTTTAAAGGCAAGTAAAGTTTTGGAAATGTAGTTATCAGTAGTTATCAGTTGTCTCGAATAAATCTTTAAAATTAACCAGATACAAGAAAATCAGTGCTTTACATCTAAACCAGTTATGTGTTACTTATACGTTGAAAAAATTCAACATGAATGAAAGTCAAATTAATTAGAAACTCTTACATATCAGCAAACAATGAGAAAAACATAAATGTGTTCCAAGATGGATTTCTGATTTTCCGGTAGCTACGATTTAACTTTACTTCTTAATCATTTCAACACATGAAAGAAATTGTATAGCCAGTATAACATTATGTCTTCAAAGAACAGCATTTTTTAAATATTATTTTACGTTTCTTGTTCTGTCTCTCATTATATGTGTACAGAATATTCTGTTTCAAGCATGAGATGAACAGGCGTTCTAGTGGTAAGTGCCTATGCTTTTCTTGCATCCGTTCCTTCTTCAGCCTTTTCTGTTATTCCTGTTTTTTCTTTGAATTTCCTTTTCGTCTGGCAAATTTAATTAAAAGAAATATCTTTAGTTGCTGTAACAGCGATAATGTTCAATGGTCAGTGCTTTCAGTGAGATCATATGCAGAGTAAAATACATAATATTCTCAGATTCTTAAGATAAACTAATAAAACGTTTAAGTGCTAGCATTGTTTACCGTGGTTTAAGTATTGATTAAAGATTTTGAGGACACTTTCGAAATGCATGACAATCATTCGTTGGTCTCATATTGTTAGTTTCTTCAGCTCTTTTTCTTACACAATATTTGTAGGAATGACTTGACAATATTTATAGTTGACGAATATTTATAATTGAGTATGCCAAGCAAGAATATTGTATACAAGAAACCATAACAGCTGAGACAAAACCTTTCAGAATGTGTTCAGTGATCAAGGAAGCAACTGAGCTATCCATGATATTGTAGCTAAAATAAAAGCATCCTGTCGGTCCCTCTCAGTAGGATGAAAGAAATTCATTAATATGTGGCCTTTGCTCCTGAGAGCGCTAATCAGTGCCACATGACAGATTAAAAATTCACAGACAGTAACATTTGAAAATACTAGCAAAATTACAAACTGTTTTAAATGCATTGATTGATCGAATTTATTAACAGAGGTTAGAGATTTAATCGGTCATTACTGAGTAATATCAGAAAAATTCTTTTCTTGGATGTTGATTCTTCCACTTCCAAATTTTAGCTGAAAGTTATTTTTGATTCGCCGCTTTTATTGTTGTAGCTCGACCCTTAAAGCCCAGCAGCAAGGAGGATGAACTGAAATTCATTCAGCTTAAAAAGCACCATTGGGAATCCGATTAGCAAGCCTACAGCACCCGCACAATAAATGCTTATATGCTGTGGATAGTGAAATTAAAGTAATACTAAATTAAGAAGTAGTAATAGTACAGGAAAGTAATGCTCATTAAGTTTACGTGTGCTATATATATTTGATACAATATCCTTTTGTGCATAGAAAAGGCAAAGAAATAGAAATTGCTAGTATGAATTCAATAAGCTTTGCCGATTTGCTAATTCAAATTGTCGTTAAAGGGGCACATCTTAAAAAAATAATTATTTTTTGTTGTTGGCAGTTACATTTAGACTTATTAGCTCTCAATGTTATCATTTTCTGAGATACAAAGACACGTGATTATTTCACATTAAGACAACGCTTACTTTTTCGGCTGGAAAGCAGGAACCAAGAATTTCTAAATATAGTGAGTCCTGGGGAGCAGCCGTTTTATAGTCCGCCAGCGACACCTTTAAGTCATTATCCATGTCCTAAAACAGTACAAATAACAACTATATCCCTATAATACTGAGGCTTAATTATATATCTGTAAAAAGTCATCGATATGCTGGGATAGAATGTCATGTATATAACAAACATGTTCGGACGGATATAAGTAAAACTGAGGAGTCACTACCCAGCTAACGAAGTGAAGTCTCCCAATTTATTATGCTAGGCAAAAGGTGAAAAATAACTTGCTATATAAAAGTTAATTTTTCAGGTTGTAAATAATTAAAGTATTTATGATCCGTATGACACTTTTTATTTGAATCCCAATGACCTCTGTATATAAATTTTACGCAGTTGTAATGAAACTTACAAATTTTTTTAAGACAAATTCCGCTAAATCCCTGATGCCTTCATCTGGGTCTTCATCTGCTACGTTCTGTAAAACACCAAAGACTAAGTCAATCGTATCCTGTTAACATTTTGTTAAGTGATGCTGTTCATATTTTATATCGTGTAAAATGGAAAATTAATTGACTCCTTTCATCAATGCAACGTAAAATTCAAGCCCAACGTAAAATTCAAGTCATTGCTCAGTCGACTGTGCTTTATCAACGTTTAAAATCTCAGCTCTGTTTTCTACAGCGACATTTTCTAGACAGGTTATGACAGGTTTTTTATATCTTGATAAAATTAAATTTGACAATTTTCATACAATATAGGTAACTGTAGTGGAGATACAAGAATTTTAATATTTGTATGCTTTCCTTTGTTCGTCAGAATATTCATCAATCGTCAACAGCCAGAGATTCAGCAATTTGATATACTTAGTTATATGTTAAATTGTTACTCTTCAGTAACGTCTGAGAAGTGGGATGTTTCCAATGCGATATAAAGAAAAGGCGGACTGTCCTACTACAGCAATTCACAAAACACATTTTATCAATATTTACTTTTGTGTCAATGAAAGAGGGTTTAAGCATAGCCATAATCTCTTCTCTGGTAATGTAACCGTCAGAGTTGTAGTCGTACACACAAAATGCAACTGCAATGAAGAAGAAACGAAAGTTAATAACGTGAACGATGAACGAATGGTATAACATTAAAGTTGTCCAAGAGTAAACTTGCAAAAGCAATCAAAACAAACCCACAGAACGATCAAATTAGAGCGACTTTGCAGTATAAATTAATAATATTGAAAAAAATGAATGCTTTTATTACGAAATCTTTAATACTGACAATATGGTACGTTTTCACAAGCATTGTCTCATTAAAAAAAATAGAATAATTATAGGTAATCAAACTTCCAACATATTTATTGCCACGTTAGTATGAATTTATTTACATTCCATTCTTTCTTCTAATGTTCCTGCTAAGAATACAGACATGCCCTTAACAAATTGTTCCTTACACAGGCGATTGTCATTCTTTGTATTGAATGTTCTGAAAACTAAAAAGTTGATCTCACTGATATTATTCACAGTACTTATAATTTTTGTCATATTCTTTTTTAATTACTACGGACGACTCATAATTATTTTATGCTGACCATCCGTAAATCTTTTATGGCTTGTAATTATTTGCACATTGTTTTCATTCATTTATGTATTTGCATTTACCTTTTAAAATAATATGACTTCTAACTTTAACACCATTAAAATTTCTCATTAGTTGCAAATGCGCTCAAGGTTGTGATAATTTTGCTTAGACCGCTCTATGGCAATGTAACAAGGACTAACTCTGCTGCCTCTATTTTCTGCGACCTGAGCGCTTGGTTAGCAATATGTTAGTAAAACAATTTCCCTGACTTTGTTTTGAGAACTTTGTGTTTTTAGCAGCTTTTGACCGCAACACAGCCCTTTCCCTTTTATCGGGTATAATTATTACTTATCACATAAGTTTTATCTTATTTTTTTGCAAGGGTAATGACATATACTCACTTCTCTCCATGATGATGATGTCAGTCATATCGAAATCAACGCGTAAAAATTCAACGAAAGTTTGTCTCTCTATGGGCAGGTCTTTTTTGTCACTACTACCGGATATCTCAGCAAATTTTTCCAGTAGTTTTATAACTGCCTTCTTTGTAACTGGCATGAAATTAAAAGATTCGATAAATTTGAATAATAAATTGGATAATAAGTAACAAATGACAAATAATCAATAGATTTTTATTTTATGTTCACAAGCATCTCTGTCTTTCTGTTCGAAAAGATATTCCTATTTCTTAGAACTGCTTGTTTAACCTTTAATAGTATGTTATCTCTACATTTGGGCTGATGACACAGCGGTATGGGAGAGTGGTGTGCATGTGCATATCTGCCAATGTGTTATCACAGAGCAGATTATACAAATTTCATAAAATTCATTTTTATGTATGATTGCTGGCAAACATGGAGAATGTGTTTTACATCCATTTGTCTCTGTGTTCTTTTATTTGTGTGTTATCTTAGATTTACAACATCTTTCTCCTCACTCTCATTTAGCTATATAGAATAAGGTCTTCTGATGACAATTATTAGAAATGTGTTGAAACTGAATCTAATCATTTTATATTTGCATTTTATATCATGATTTTACCGCTAAATTAGCATTGCTACAACTTTTAAAGAAGGTCATAAATGAAACGCTAATATGACTGGTTATTTGTTCCATAAAATATATTCTTAAAATACTGCTATATAAACTAATACACCGATGCATTAAATTAAATCCTATGACATTAGTGACTAGCCCACTTGGCTCGATTAGAGTTTAAAGGTTTTATATTTAAAGAGTGTTTTATGGTGTGATCGCTAAACGGTTTATATTTCTGTGTTTCTCGGTGCCATCTCCAAAAAATTTTATACCTGGAGTGTGTTTCGTGGTGCCATTGCTGAATGGTTTAATACCTCAAGTATGTTTCATAATGTAATCAATAAACGCTATTTATGCTTAAAGTCTGTTTGACGGCGTAATCATTAACTGGTTTTTGCTTACAGTGCCTTTGATGATGTAATGGTTAATTCGTTTTATAATTATAGTGTCTTTTATTGTGTAAGCTCAAACCGCGCTGTACTTACAGTGTGTTTCATGGTGTAATCGCTTTACAAGGTCCTCTCGCTTTTGTCGCGTCGACAGGTGACGTTTTTCCATTATATTCTTGTATTTGAATAATGTTTCAAATTATAATTATGTACTTTGTAACAGGTATGGTGTGATGATTTACCTCAAGTTATCCACTATTATAAAATATTCATGGGAAAGCACGCGAAATGTTTGTGTTTCTCATGACGTGATATTTTCTAACGATTTTCTCTTTATGATGAGTAGCGCTTAGTTTAACTCACTCAATATTTATGTGTCCTATGCCAACAGATCTATGCGGTCCTTATCCTAATAATATCCGTTCTTTAATAGAGGTATATGTAAAAAATTATCATAACACAGATTGGACTTGTGTGTTTTATTCCGATATGATTATGTTTTTACTTGTTCACAATGCACTTTTTTATTGGTCGCTCTATTTGTTCCCTTGAATTAGCTTGATCCATACATTTCAATATATCTGCGCATTTATTTGCTAAATATTATATGATACAGAGCAAATTGTTTTGTTTTATTGCAGTTCATTTTGGAATAGAGATTGTTTGATTAAAAAATATGAGCTTTCTACAAAGACTAAAATGCTTTGTCAATTTTTCGGATGAAATACATGTTGCATGTAATGCGTATAATTATGACTGCTACGTGTTATAAATGGGAGCAAAAGTCCACAAATCGAAAAATTTACAATATTTTTTTCAGAGCACTTGTTCGTGCTTCTATGCAGCAAACAATTAACACTCAAACGGTATATCTATAAAATGGTATACTCCAAGCCAGAGCAAGAACAAAGGATAGTGGCATTACCCAAGGCAAAGCAATCACTGAACTGTTACCATTAGATTTTAAAAAATAAGAGCTGTGATGGAGCCGGTGTAGTGGAGATCAGGGGTTCGCTATACTCTTCCCCTTAAATTCGAAAATATAGTCTGTTAAACTTGAATTTTCTCAAAAAAGTTTGTAAACTTGTTACTTCGGGTGATTTTAGCTTGCTTTACTAAAACCTATACCCGCTACTGCTTTCTATTTCTTTTGTGAAATGCCACTATTCTGTCAAGGCTTAGCGTTATTTTAACCGGCATTTAATCGTTTAATCCATGCATTACTAGAGTTTTGGATTGCTACCTATTACTGTGCCTTATCCTAAACTACCACTACCTTTCCACATATATTCAAATTTGTCTATCAGCAAACAAAACTGTCTTCAGATAATTGCCATCCTGTGTATTTTTAAAAGAAATAGGACCAAAACACTAATTCAAGTAGTTAAATAAATAAATTTGTCTTGGATAAAATGTGTTAGCTAACTATATTAATATCTAAGTTGAAATGTTTTATCACTTTTCCTCAATTTTCAGGTTTTGTCTCCATATAATGAAGAACATAGTGAAGAATTTTGTATTTTACGATTTGTCTCTATTTTGAAGGCAATTTCACACCAAAGCGAAATGCTTAGAAAACATTTATAAGTAAATTTACTTTCTTCATTAAATTCTAATGATTTTCAGATTTTAAGAATTTATCTTGATAGAGATATTTTCAGCAAAACCAAATGGCGACAGGATAAAATCTTAGTTGTAAAATATCTATTGGAATAATTCGGTGAAAATAGCAACTTAAAGTAAATTTTTGTTAATCATTGCTTAAAATGGCAAATTGCGCTATTATTTTAGTTTACACACATGAGTTCTTTTCGTTTAATGCCATTTGTATTGGGATCAAGTACATTGCTTTTTTCAAAATGACTTTGAATTATAACAATAATAATAATAAATATCTTTATGCTTCTGTTGAGATAACATTTCTTCCATATCATTTGACCATTTTACTTTCTAATTGTGCACAAAGACAGCAATATACGTGGGCAGTTTTCTTACGGTTTGACCTTTGAGTAAAACATTCAAGATATAATATACGATATCACGTTTTGTATTCATGCACAAAGACAATCCTCGTAATGGTACCTTAAAGAACAGATTTGCTTGAAGTATTATACAGAGAAAAGCCGTTTGAAAAGCACTACGTGTTACAGTTAACTTGAAACCTTGAAATAATTTATCAGCCTCAACGGAAAGTTACAGTTCCCGTTGCAGTACACATGTTACAATTATCTTGAAATCTTAGGCCAGAATAAAACGAAATATGAACCTCCACTCGAATTTGTAGTTCCCGTGGGAGTACAGCATGGAATAAATGTATTTATTATGGCCCACAGTGTTTAAATAGAAAATGTAGTAAAACAGAAATTAGATTGATTACTGTATCGATAAAACCTAATAAAATTTCAGAGGTGTATGAGTTACCAGGCACAAGAAATTTAAATAATTTTGAACAACGTTGATAGTTACAAGACAGTTTAAAGAAGATTATTAGCATCGTTATAACAGTAACAATTGTCCTTACCTTACATTTTCAACAAATTAAATTGGAACCGTTTAATATCTAGCCTTCAAACTGATAAAGTTAATTATTTCTGTTATTTTTTTTCCTATTTTATGTATGTTTTGTTTTTACAAGCAATGTTATTATGACCTAAATATATTCCAAGCACATCTGAGTTTCAAGTTTTTTTCACTTTTTTAAATATTTTGTCGATTTACGAAGGGCTGCCATTAACCAAAATTTTATATTTTTTCTTTTATTTGAAAAAGCAAACACAAAACACACTTGCAGTGTCATACCATCTGTCCTAAATATAGCTCTTTCTCTTCTCGTCTGGCTGCATTAGTTAATGCGTACGACTAATATTTTCTTTAAGTTGACTAGTATTTTGCTTATTTGATCTAATATACGGCGATAATTGACTATTTTAGCGATGGTCTGTTCCTAAAATGCGTCAGACAGATGACAAAAATTTGATTTTTCCAGATGCATCGGTTTATTTTGTTGAATAGTGCATTTTTATCCAAAACCAGAGATTATCACTGGGAGCCATTCAATGTTTACATTGCTTTTAATAATAGCTGGCCTCAATCGAATTTAATTATTGAAATAACGATCCATCTGTCGTTTATATTTACCAGTTTCTTACTAGATTATTTTTATATTTGTCAAAGTGTTGTGCATGCAGTTTTCAATAACGTCCTGAATGGTGAGACTTAACACATATTTAAGCTGAATTTAACAACATTATTTTTAGAAAAGAACAAATTTGCGTTATCTATCAAAAGCGGAAAGTTAACAATGTTTCAAAGATCATCTATAAAGCATTTATAAACAAAATAACAGCTTTTATCAATATAAAATAAATAATTACCGACATTAAACATCATTTAATCAGCAAACCCAGACATCGATTTTGGCATTGACTCACGGTTAGATAAACTATCTTGCTCAGCAGACCTTCGAGGGGCAGCCTACCTGTTAATCAAAAATACCCTCATTAGTAGTGAAATTCCCTGAAGTAGTCTCAGTATATCTCAACATTGCAAGGGTTCTAATTTTAATCTACAGCTTTCTGAGAGAACACGGAGTTCAGATATTCGGTATGTATGACCTCAGGTGATCTCAGCTGATGATGCATTGACTGGATCACACAATCGGAAAAAAATTAAGCATCACACATTTCCATTATAAATAACGATAGAATCATAAACCGCTTTGAAACTATGCCAGGCATCTTTGAGCATGATGTTGCCTTTGCTGAAGTCAGTATTTTGTGAGCTTTACTTCAAATCCCAAACAATAAAATAAATTACAGTACCATCAAGGAGAAACTTAATACCTTGGATAATGCTGACATAAATTTACAATTAACGAATACACCTTTTTGTGTTTTCAAATCAATAAGTGTAAGCTAAAATTATGCCAAATGCTAAGAACAAAAAGACTTAGTGAGACTAAAAAACTCCATAGGCCTTATTTAAAGACCTAGAATCATCCAAATAGAATGAGCACAGCAAATATATTAATCTGGCATTTTATTAGGAAGGCGAATATAAACTTTTTTGGCGAAATCTTCTACCTTAACAGAACCAATTAAAGCTGCAGTTTCTCCCTATCAATAAAAAATATTCTTTAGTGAGAAGCAAACATATTGATAATAAAGAGGTAGAACCCTCGTTGAAAAATAGATATTCACTTTGGAGAACACTGAAAAGCAAATCTTTTTTCATCAATGTAACAGTATATTTACTCAAAAAAGTGTCCCTTTTCCCAAAAATGCACAATGGTAACTTAAGCAGAGTGAGACTGTTAACACTCTGAAAAATAAAAGCTTTACAAGATCCAAGGACATGGTGTCTTACACCCTACATTCCTTAAAGAAATTGCATCAGAGAATAGCACTCTTTTAACAACAACATTTCAACATTCTCTCGCTATAGATACTGCCTGATTCGAAGATCAGAAAGGGAATACAACTCTCACATTGAAAAAGATAATAAACACAAATCCCTTAATTATAGTTCGGTGACCATACCATCAATTTGCTCCGATATTATGAAACATATTCTGGCCTTTTCATTTCGCAATGAAAAAAATGGCCTTTGTAGTTTCGATCGCGTGAAAGTCAGACGCTCTCTCCTTCACCATAATCTTCTTTCAGATGCTAAAAGAAGCGGTCGAGTGACTGTGTCCTTGACCAGCGAAAATTCAATAGGACGCCACATATATATTCTGACCAAACTACAGTATAAATTACAGCATTATTATAGTCGCGGCAACCTTACAACTGAATAGATGTCCATTAAAGCATAAGTTAGTCTAATCTAATCTTGTCATATCTGGAATTCATCAAGGCACTGCTTTGCTTCTTACATTGATCTTGTTTTATGAAGAATTTATCCGAATTGTGCAAATACGTCTTCGTGAATTTTGCTAACCACTGTTTGCAAAACCGCTGTTTTTAGAAAAATATAGACCCATTTTATAGCAAACTGTTACAATTGGACCTAGATGCAATCCAGGCAAAGAGAAGGAACGTAGTTAATTGATATCTAAAAAATATTATGTTCCTAAAGTTAAACCCAACAAACTATAAAACCATTACAGATGAAAAGGTAAAACTTTCGAGAATGCATACACCAGTATTAGCGATTGCCTGCTCGTATCGACAAAGCTGTAAAGAAAAGCTTATTTATCGTTAAGCGTTCTTCATCGCTACAAGATCAAGCCAATGATGCAAGTAAACTACACTCGCTCCAGCCTAGGCAGCCAGTAAGGTGGCCGAAAGTTATAACAATGTTTACCTCATACACAAAATACTAACAGAAAATATCTTTCTTAATTTTTATATGACCAGACAATCCTCGCAATCTTAGTAACTCATTCTTCCTTGTACAATTTCCAGCATACCCTGTCTTCTTTTCCTTGACATTTCTTGCAAGACACATCTTGCAAGATGGGGTCAGGATATCAATCGTAACTCAGGAAATGTGTACGTAATGGTTTTTTAAATTACACCTTAAATAATTTCTGTATGTGATGATGATGATGATGATGATGATGATGATGATGATGATGATGATGATGATGATGATGATGATGATGATGATGATGATGATGATGATGATGATGATGATGATGATGATGATGATGGAACTTTTACTTTATAATACAACATTTTTTGTCATATTTAGAAAACTATATTACTTAGTGTTAAGGTGTAATTTTTTGCAGTTAAAACCTCAGTGAGACATTTCAAGTGTACTTTCTCAGTTTAATCGAATAATCAAAATTACATAAAATTCGAACAAAAATCATTCTGTGCAATACTTAGCAAATTTTCAGAAAGCTTGAAACGCAGCTTTGGGAATAAACAGCCGATTGTGTGCCTATAGCACGAGGATGACACATACTTCTAATGGGGCGTAAGCAACACTACGCACAGGGCCAGTATGTGAGACGTATGTCACCCCTGACAATAAGCAGTGACGTTACAGTAGATGCAACAGTTATTATTAATTTTAAACCTCTTTACAATCTTTATTGCAAACCATTTACAATGACAAAAGCAATATCGTTTCGAATAATATAGTATTTCAGTAGGTTTTTGAGTTCATGACATGTGCATTACATGTATATGTGTGGGGTGGGGACGGGGAGTCTCTCAGTAGTTTCACTGAATGAACGTCAGGCAACATTAGTCTCGTGGACACGACCGTATGAAGTCAGCTCTATTCTGGATGCACACATCTTTCGGCATGTCCCTCACTTGTAGCAGTCTGTGGTTTGGGTTAGCTCGGAGCATCTCTTCTTGAGCTCCTACTTTCTGCTAGATCATCTGTTTGTCTGTGCTTGAAGTTCTGCACATCTCCGTGACAGAAAAACAGAAATTTCTGGGCTGGGCCTCACGTTCCCAGTCATTTGTGTCTATATAGCATCACAATACATTGGACTTTCGCCTGTCTTTGTAACGCAGACACGGGCGGCCGTTACAACGATATCCCTCTTCTTCCAGCTGGCCATAGAAGATAGCTTTCGGAAGAAAGTGTCATCCATCGTCTTAATTTTTCCCGCCGAGCGCAACTGACTATGAATGACATCATCTTCTATAAATTTGGTGTCATTTTGTCCTAAGACCTCTGTGTATTATGCGATATCTTGCCACTTGATACCGCATTTTCACCGCATACATTTCATATGAAAGGAGTCTAGTTGAAGTATATCCCTTCTATACAGTGCTCAGGTTTCGTGCCTGTACAGTAGTGTTGATACAATGACAGCATTATAAATGTTCATCTTCATCATATACTTCTGATACTCCAAAGCCTATGGTATAGTCTACCAAACGTTAATCTTGTAATGATACTATGGGGATGATACTTGTGACAGGATTGTTACTCATCTTGAATAATACGCCATCTAACATTTCAGAACTTGATTCCTTTCTTGAGTATACAACTTACAAGCTACAAGATGGATGCCAGGAGCGGAAATGAACACAGAAAGATGATCATTTGTCCCTGCTTTGTTTTCAATTTGGCGGACAGTTTGTTTTGATTGCCTTTTTTATTGTATTGACGTCATCTACTGTCACACACTCAACATCCTGATAGTTCCGAAAACCATTATCACTATCCGACTCGTGACTGCGCTCAAGTACGTGATGTTTAGACTTGCGTCCGAACGCTTTTGCTGCTTCACATTTCTCGAAGTGGTTCGACTGCTTACATTTAGCAAACCAATGGACAGACGCAGGCACTTTGTCTTCTTTCGTTCATGGTCAAGACCGCAAAATATGCACTGTGTGACGAAACTTGTTTTGCAGGAAGCTCGTTTGTTTTGTTTTGTTTGATCACAGGACTTCACTGATTTGAGGTTGGAGGAGACCGCATTTCCTACCTTGCCCTCCCCTGCTATAGCCTCGAACTTTTTTTTCGTCAGACGCACGAACTTTTCTATAGCTTTTTTGACACTGTTGCCGAATATTCCACAGACTATGCGATCTCTAATGAGTTACAGGATGATGCAAGTTGTCGTAAACTTAAGATATATACATCAAATGTTTCACCATTGTCTTGTAATCTATTCATGAAAACATATCAGTCATAAATAATATTTGTATCACCGATGCAGTAATTTTCCATGAATTGAAGGACCTTTGTCATATCTTCTTTGTCATCGTCATCCTTAAACGATAATTCATTGTTAATACCAAGTGCGTCAGAGCCGATTGAAGTTATGAAAGTAGTAACACGGTACCTGTTTATGCGATCGCTCAACCCAGAGATTAGTTCAAATGAATCCCAAATATATTTCCATATTCGCCAGTTCGCCAGACACCAGTCATATCACGTTTAATGACAAGTTTTGGAGATAGGGGTGCATTTGTGTTGGAAATAGCGCCTAACTGGTTCTCGTTTGTTCTGGTGAATCTATTTCATTGACAGTTTTAATCACTAAATATCCTTTCTTCTGTTTACAAACAGTACATCTGACATCACGTAATGAGACTAGGGGGTTGACATTTATGATAGGATTGTTACTCAACTTGAATAATAGTCTATCTAACGTTTCAGAACTTTATGCCTTTTTGACTTTGCAACTTACAAGCGACAACATGGTTGCCAATAGTGGAAACGAAAACAGACTAGGTAATACGCTTGATCATTACAAAACTGGCTATCGCTGTACTTTGGATGAACTTCATCTCAGCTTCCATCGGATGAGATGATGCTGCCAAGATAGAAAGAATTCTTTTCACAGTGCAGGTAGGTGTCTCCCATAGATATGCAAAGGCCATTGTGCCCATCGTCGGAGGTACATAAAGTATTTTAGTTTTTTTTTTCAGACTTATGGTAATGTCAAACTTTTTGCTACATCAGCAGCAAGTCTGTCTGTAACGATCTGTGTGTCTTCAAGACTGTGAGGAGACAATGTGAGTTTTAACTAATTTAAGCGGTTGACGACACTGCTATTAGAACGCATTTGTATGTACACACCTTTGTTAAGGTGTGTACAAAGGTGTGTACATACAAATGAGAACAGTATTCCATAAAGCTTGGGAGCTAAGAAACATCCTTGTTTCGCACCAAGGCTGATTTCGAATGGGGCCAAGAAATCACCACTTTCTCTTACTCTTCCCATCATGCCATCATGGAACGCACGTATCATCTTATCTGCCAAGTCTACTTTTCATAGCAGCTTTTACAGCGTTGCCATACTGACTGTGTCGAAGACCTTTGTGAGTTCCACAAAGAAGCAACAAAGGCCATAAAATTTTTAAAAGATATAGAGGAACATTTTATTTTCAAAAATAGTTAGAACCCTTTCCAATAGCGATAAAATATCGCTTCTAAGAATATGGCGTTTCAAAATAGGTTCTGTGGTTATGACGGGCAGCGTAACATTCATTGGAATTGCAGAAAATGGACCTCGTTCACCGCGGCATCATTTTTAAAGCGACACCGGAAGCCATATACATTTTGTTGTTGACATTAGCAACTACTGAAATTGCTCTTTTCTTCCTTTTTCTGGATATTTAAAACTTAAAATGTCAAGAAAAAATAAGAAAACCCCCAAACAGATACAAAATGAGATGGTAGAAATGCTGTCGAAATCAACAAACTGTAAGAACTTGCCTTCATGTTAGCTCCAAGTCAGCTCCTTTTCTTCTGTGATATAGCCAAACACTTGTAATACTGTTCAGCTCGTATTCTGTGACTCGAATATCTGCATACCAGCCCCAATTGTACAAACACCGAAAGTGCATGTGTAATATGTCCTTTTGCAAAGCATAAGCATTTAGTTTATTTCCAAGGTAAAGTGGAGAAAAAAGGCTTCCACACTCAACTGTCAGATATTTATGTTTCGTGTTTTAAATGCCATATGACCAAAGAGAGGTGACCAATAACACAAAGTAACTATGGCTATGAGACAAAGTGCATTAAAATTGAACAAATCATGATAAGTGGTTAAATAAGCCAAAATCACACTTAGAAAGATTTCGCCTAAATTTCTCTTGCGCCAGGCCGTATGCTGTTTTAAAAATTTATTCAAAGTTTCAGCAAATAGTTTCCAGTTTCGATTTCTTTGATGTTCCGAGTATAAGCTATTTTTGCGATATTTCTTATACAGTCGGACCTCGTTAATTCGACATCGGGCGGACCTCCGATTTTATGTTGAGATAGCGCGTTGTCGAGATAAGCGAGTTTTTTTTTAAATAAAACAACAATTATTTTAAAAGTAATGATTTTTTCTTTTTGTTGTCGTAGGCTTCATAGGCTGTCTTTATTCTTTATCCACGTCGAAATAAGTGTTGTGAGGGACACCTATTTCCGTCGCAATTTTAGCCCTTTTTACTCTTCTTTCAAGGTTTTGTAATGCTCGGTATCTCACATCCAGGGACATGTGCGAAAGGTTACGTTTTTTTTTGTTTTTCGTCGAATCCGTCTTTATTTCACAAACTCAAATTTGAAACAACGTTTAGTCCACTAACAATTAGCGAACACTGGTTAGCGTGAATAAAAGGGCTTATCTGCTATACAGAGGCCTGCACTGGGCTACTTAATTGTTTACACAAGGAGGGGTGTTTACAGTCATTTAGTGAGTTCATACTGCACTACAGCCTATGGAGATAAAAGCTGCTATAGGATATGGAGAGATGAAGAATTAGCAAACGCTGGCTAGGGTGAACAAAAGGGCTTATCTGCTGGCATGCATTGGGCTACTTCTTTAAACAAGGAGGGGTGTGTCGTTTACTGTGGGTACATACAGCTGACTGTAACAAGCAAAATTTGGATACTGCATAAATGCATTTTTATGATATCCTGTACGAAATTCGTGGTGTATGAGTACGCTATTTTATACAAAAAGTTCTATATGAGGGCATTACAGCTAGGTTAATTTATGTCGAGACAAAAAAATGTCGACATATCCTAGCTTTTTATAATACATATAGGCGGGGCTGAAAAAAACGTCGAATTAACCGAAATGTCGAGATATCCGATGTCGACATGAGTGGGTCCGACTGTATATTTTTCTATCATTTCTTTCATTTATTTACCCGGTTCCCTCGCAGTCGAGATTCAAAATGCTTGCGCATTTTATTCGAAACACTAAAAGTGTGATTTGGCCTATTACAAGTTGATCTATTAGCTGCAGGAGATAATCATGGCCTATAATAAGAATGTCAGAGTGAACTGCGTTGCTGCTATTTTGCAAATAGACTTGGAATAACCGGTGCAAACACAACCCGCCAAAAAGCGAGCCGGAATAATTACCACACTTAATAATTTGAATTCTTATTTTATATTGACACCCCCCCCCCCCGCCAAAAAAAAAAAAAAAAAAAAAAATGCCCAGCTCCCTCCAACTTACAACTGCGCAAAATATCTTTGGCATGACTGCACTTCAAATACGTTTGTAATCTTAAGACCTGTGGGTAGTTTCTAATGAGAAAACTTAATCCTTAAAAGAGATTTGGGAATTATTTTGTACAAAAGTAATGGCAATTGAGGCCAATTGCATTGTCTCAATAAAATACCTTTCATATAATTGTGTATTAAATATGTTTTTGATCTTTTTTAGGTTTCCTTACAAACAAAATGAAAGAATTAAAACCAAAAATTTACAAAATTAAAATTACAGAATGGGTAGAGAAGAGGTGGCTCACTAGATTAAATGTGGCATTTATTTCGGTAGGCTTTTTTGCCGGGTGGTATTTGAACCTACAGTGCAAAAAGGGGTGGCATTTATCCCGCGTGGCATCTGTTCCTGGCTGCATTTCATCCGAACACGGGCTAAAGAAGATACGAAGTGCATTAAATAAGTCAAATTTAAATTTAGCAATCTTTTTGACTCGAAATTGTGCCCAGCCATAGAAGATGAACTATTTTAATTTCATCGTTTTATATTTACTGTAAACTTCCGTTCTCCATGTAGCATTTGGAATTTTATAATTGTACATGTACTTTTAAGGGCATCCTTAAAAACAAAGTCAGTGACTCCTGAACTAGATTAGTTCGTGTTTGATTGGTTAATACGGACGAGATTAACAAAAGACACCTTTGACGTTGTGAAAAATTAATTTTACCGGTTACCTACAAAATTCATGCATCTTAAAGTATGCATGATCTTCACCCAAAAATATCCTTTTTAGGTTAAAAATGTGAAATGTTATATAAAAAGGTGAAGCACAAGTCTCGTGATGTCCTCTACAACACAAGCTAAAAGTCTCGATGACTTGTTACAACAGTGCATTAAACTAATACATTGAACAAATTTCTGCCGTGGCCCATGTGCTGTCACGCGATGCACAAACCAATCAGAACAGTGTAGCAGAAAGAAATACAGATCAACCAGTGCTATTGTCAGATTTATGTGCTGGTAGTGGTTTCGACAGCAGTTGTAAACCCGCGATATTTCCCATTCAAGCCTGAGCAGTCGTGTGTATGCAACACAAATGCCACAGTGTGGGCAGGATGTGAGAATTATGGTATCAAAAACAAGATTCGTAAAAAGGATTCAGCTGAAAACGTGTGATATGTAGCTGTGTAGATTTATACTTAGGTAATGAAGTTGCGTGTGCACGCTCCGCTCTAGTTTAAAATTTGAATGATTAGAAGTATTCCATATGTTCCCGAGTATCTGAAATTATGAACGACTGACTGTAGATATCTTTACGCGTTTACAATATCTGGATATCTTAATTGTTGTTTGTTTGTGCCTAAAGTTAAAGAGAAGCGCGACATCGAATGTTTATTGAAGAAATTCAAGAAGATTACAGGCGGCAAGAAATTCATTACGAGAGAAATTTTCAAGTCTGAACTGCTACAGGAAAAATTTCAATTCACAGACGATCTTATTATGGATAGGAGTAAGTAGTTAATCTTTTGTTTGGGTCTTATTGTTTTACATGTGTTTCTAATAACGTGAAAAACTTTAATTGCCTTTAATTTTTGAAAAATGCATCAGCAATATGTCTCTGTTTAGTTTCTCTGCTGCAGTTTTAATCTTCGGCGTTAATCTACACGTCTGTAATATGAGGTAATATGAGGTAGCTTACTCCCTCTAGGTAATAACAGTAAAACGCTCTGTAGAATTACACATAACAATATACAGGTGCGGTGGTTGAAAACCGTAGTAAAGAAATTGCCTTGTTCTGACTAGTAGCAGAAAGGCAAAAAAAAAATTGATTTGATTGATTTGTAAATGCTATCTGTTTGATTTCAGTTTTTCGAGCATTCGACATCAAGAATACAGGCAAAGTTGATGAAGAGGAATTTGTGAGAGGATTATCCGTGTTTCTTAAAGGGACCATAAATGAATGCATAGAGTGTAAGTATATCGTAGGGCTCTTTGTTTGTTGGACAAGTTTCTTTAGTTTCGTTATACTTTCATCTTTGTAGAAATAGTGTGCTTTTGGGAGACAAAGCGTTTAAATGAGGAAAATTCCAGCACGTAACTTTGAAAGTTTTATTGAGCACGTGTAGTGCATTTACATGCTGTTATTGTTTCAAGATGCGAAGCGATGGTAATGCGAGGATGGTAATACGAGGATGGTAATACGAGGAATATATGGGCAACCATCGGACAAGTACTGCTGTTTTTCTGGTATTTTATTAATTTATTTGTTTTTGGGTGGGGGGATTTATTTATTTTGTTACAGTTGTCTTCAAAGTGTACGATTTTAACAGCGACGGCTACTTGAGCAAGGATGAGATGTTGGCTCTACTTAAGGGCTGCTTGCTGCCAATGTACAACAGTTCTGGAAGTGACGAAGATATTGACGAGGGGCAAAAAGAACTCTGTGATATCGCTACCAAAAAACTAGTACGGGCTTCATTTTAGCCCAGGTGACCATTGGCCACTTGGGCTATACCCATCGTATGGGGCCTCTGTCGTCCTTCCGTCCTCCCGTTGTAAACTTTTTTTTTTTTTTTTTTTGGCTACTGCTCTTCCAGATTTGTTAAATTTGTTCGAAATTTTACATGAAAGTAGTTTGGTTCAGTCGTAAAAAAAGTGCTGGAACCATTTTTGATTTGCACCAATTTGGCGAAATTCCAGCATTCATCAAATTTTCGCCAAGAATATATCTTCTCCATAATTTTCTATGTCTATATAATATTCTGTACCATTTTTAACACTGATGCCTTTATTGCGCACGAGTCAAATTGTCTGTGTATTTTAACGGATCGCCAAATCTCTGGTGGCCGAATCTTGGCGCACTTTTCCCACTATGATAAGCTATATATGTATATATATATATATATATATATATATATGCATATACACACATATATATATATATGTATATATATACATATATATATGTGTGTGTGGGGAGGGGGGGGGGGTGTTTTGTTACTTTTGAAATCGCCCAAAAATTGATATAAGCTCACTTTTTGAAGTATTGATAAAAATTCAAACATTTGCATCAGGACTTCGGAGTTCGTTCAGGAGAACTTCTCAGAAGCTATAAGATCCATTTTTAAAAAGTACCAGAAAATTTTCAAAATACTTATAGTGATTCTGCCACGTTAAGACCATAATAAACACCAAAATAAAATGGTTATGGTACTCAGATACTGACGACCTCAGTAAGTTCAACTATATGTTAATTTTTTGTGTCTTATATGAGTAAATTAAATATGTTTTCTGTGTAAGTTTTCACATTGGCATCGCAGTCAATAAATGCTGGACTTCCTAAGGCGCATTGGCATCAATACTCAGTTCTGTTGTGCGTTTAGTGTCCTTTTCCGCAACATCACAGTGTGGATAGTACGCTTTAAATAAAAAGTAAAAGTAAATAAAAATTGCTAAGGCACCTCTGCATCTTATTCAACTGTGACGTCGTTGGTGGAATGGACACAAGATAGAATTTGCAGCCCAGAATGAAATTAATGTTGAGGATATGTAAAATGTTTAATAATAGTGCTGAAATGTTCACCAACTGTCCGCCACATTTTGATAGAATTGTAGTGCCAGTTGGTGTTACTCTGACGGCAACTGGGCACCGTCACGTGTCGGTCTTGTTACTGTGACGGCACCTGGGCACCGTCACGTGTCGGTCTTGTTACTGTGACGGCACCTGGGCACCGTCACGTGTCGGTCTTGTTACTGTGACGCCACCTGGGCACCGTCACGTGTCGGTCTTGTTACTGTGACGGCACCTGGGCACCGTCACGTGTCGGTCTTGTTACTGTGACGGCACCTGGGCACCGTCACGTGTCGGTCTTGTTACTGTGACGGCACCTGGGCACCGTCACGTGTCGGTCTTGTTACTCTGACGGCACCTGGACATCGTCACGTGTCGGTCTTGTTACTCTGACGGCACCTGGACATCGTTACATGTCGGTCTTGTTGCTCTGACGGCACCTGGACATCGTCACGTGTCGATCATGTTCATTATGACTAATATGCATGCATGTATTGCTACAGAAAACGATTTTTTTTTTAAAAAGAGCTTAACTTTTCTGAACAACTTAGAGATATTCCCGTGCACTCTTACACAGTAAATACCTTTTGCATTCTCAAGGACAAAGTGTATTCAAATGACACCACACGATGATTTGCAGGATTATGACCAGGACAACAAGGTGTCTTTCGATGATTTCAAGCAGGCCGTCATAAACGATAACTTGCTATTGGAAGTATTAGGCTCTTGTCTGCCAACAAGACCTGTAAGTTATAATGCTGTATATTTTATTAGTACCGTCAGTACCGGTCGTGCTAGTGGTCTATGTAATTACCATGATATGATTATTATAACAATCCCGGCCAGGGGATGGACATGTAGTTCTTGTGAATCCATGTTTCACCTGTACATTTTCCCATTGCCCATTTTCCAACTAATGACTACGAAATGCCCGTTCTCGATACAAGAAGATTCACTTTTTTACATTTATCATTATTTAGTTCTTATATAGTGTTAATTATTTATTTTATAGCATTATTTATTAAGCTTTATTTATTTATTTGTTCATAATAACGTATTATTTTGAAACAATAAGAAACAATATATTTTGCTAGGCTTTTTCGGAATGGGTTATTGGTGAATCGAATATCGTAAAAAATCGAGCACTTTTCAGTATTACATTATTTTGGTTTCAAAAATTCTAAACAATTTATTTTCTTGCCTTAGAAATAAAGATAAGTACAAACGAAAAAAAATATAGCATAGCTTTTTAACAAGTTTTGTTATACGCCTATTTTTGTCAATAAAACAATGTCTGCCCCTACCTTGATGAGGTCTGTCCTATTGGGCAGAATGCACATCACCCCCTACTCTGAAACAATTCTGGATCCATGCATAGAGTCAGGGATTGCCATTCAGCTCATAAAAAATATATTCCTCCCTCCTCAAAAAAATGTATTCCCCCCTCCTCCAAAAAGTGTAATCTCCCTCCCTGTCCTCCAAAAATGTAATTCCCCTTCCTCCAATAAATGTATTCCCCCTCCTCCAAAAAATGAATAATGATAATGATAATAATAAACAACAATAATAATAATGATTATAATAAACAACAACAGCAATAATAATAATACACATCGTAAATATTTAAGATAAGAATTCTGAATCAGATAAGAACCAGATATTTTTGGTAGACTATTCCGTTGTTCTGCTGGATCTTTCAACATTGTTCTAAGTAATATCTGCCTTTCACATAAAGTTGCAATTTTATTAGATTGCTGTTATAGCACGGCGTAGTACTAAGTATAATAAGTTTAATGTTTTTTTTTTTTTTTGGTTGTTGTTTTTTTTTTTTTGGCCAAAAATACAAGATCCACAGATGTGCACTTAGAAACGTTATTACATCCTAAAGACATTTGAATATAGAGATAATTATAACTGTTTTTTTTTTTCTTCTTTTTCAACAGTGTGTTGAAATATTCATAAAGGAAACAATGGAGTCTCAGTACTGAATTTTGTCCAACACATGCTCAAACAAAACCTCGGGAAATCCAGTGGTGTAATCCACAAAGACTTTGAACTGCGAAATAGCTCACACCAGGAGAGATACATCAGCCATGACTGGAAATATTCCGTTTTTTTATGTGTATTACTTTGAAGTTATTGCTACAGAAGCATGTACATATGCGTTTATCTGCGATTTGTGTGTCTGTTTACACGTACGCATGACATATATTCCTTTATTTGTGTAAATACATTCTTCATTATTGGAGGAATAACCACGCGGACGAGCGTTCAGATTGCCGCGATGTATAGCCAGATGCATAGCCACCGAGGTTTCAGGTGCTGCGCTTGAATGTGGTTTGTTTTGTTGGTTCGTTCAACATTGTTCTAAGTAAGAACGTTAATTCGCATGTGCCTGGTCATAAAATAATGAGAAGAAAACTGGAGCGTCATTGGCTTGCCTTTGCGTCACACTGTGAAGTTACCAGATGGTCTACTTTGCTTGGCGAAAGATTTACGTGGTCTTGTTTTGGGAATTTTTTTTATTAGTTTGTTTATTTTACATGATGCAACAATTATCCTTTGACAAGTTTCTCAGGCGCTGGCTAGTATCAGTTTGAAACAATTTCTTGAAATGGTCTAGACGTTTTCTTAAACAGCTCTAGTCGCTATTATATTCATACCTTAAAAATTACAAGGTCCAGATAGTACAGACGACGACTGAGGGCATGTCCGGAAATGTGAAATATTTGACTGTGCACGCAAGCGACATCTGGTGGTAAAGTCCCTTTTCATTCTTTCAAGAACTGAGTGAAATGAAATGCCAGTCAGATTATCCCACATTTTGCTCGACTTCTAAAACAGCAGCTGAAACTTTGGATTTCATAAACGCAGGTTTTTTTTTTTTTTGGTTTTTTTTCTGTTTTCAACCTGGATGTTGTTGTGTGCGGCGTTTTTACTGGACATGTTGACAGAACAGAACAAACTACGACAATGCGTTGCTGGTACAGCTGGCCAAGTGTGTGTGTGCTTACGCCATGCCATGCAGCTGCCCAGCAAGTGACGTCATCATAAGCTGCCGACTCCGCAGTTGTTACTTGTATAATTTTTGCACGTTCTGCTAATCTGAGTGCCATTTGTTATCGAATATGTAAATTTAAAAAAAAAGAGAGAAGTATTTTATTTGTTCTGGCCAAATATATTCTGAGCTTGTGAGGTTTTTGAATATTATTAAGTCGCTGTCAGCCAAATGATATTATTTTTACTTAAAGTCTGTGATATTGTATGACAAGAAAAGATGTATGTTCTATGTGTGTTCTTGTACAAATTCATAATTCTGACACATTTCATTCTTTCGAGAATTAAAGAATGTGATCATTTTGTATTACTATTAGTTCTTACAAAACAAGACCGATTTCGATACCGAGAGCAAAATTACATTTGTAAAACATAAGTAAAAATTAATTAATCGAATTTTACAGTGACTAGACAGAAAACGTTATGGTAGAACGTATATTAAATGCCAATTTCGTGCAAATCAGTTTCAATTTTGATAACTCTTGGGGAAAAAGTTCAATACTGCATTAAAATGCTGAAAACTAACTGCATTATTGTATTGAAAACCAAATAACGCATGATGTGAAGTGATGTAAAGTACGAAGTAAAGTATAAAGTGATGTAGACATCTCCACTGAGATGTCTGCTGTCCAGTGTGACGTGGAGACCAGCTTACGGCACGCAGTGATCGCGCGCACGCGTCAGATCGCGGAATGAGCAAGATACTGCTGGGGTCCCTGTTACGTGTGCCTCATGTATGCTCTTTTATAGCAAAAATATCGGTATCGATTTTTGCACCAAAATGCAAATGAATAATAGAAAGAGGAGGAGAATCAACCAGATAACACAAGTATGTTTGTGTTGGATTTGATCCTCATAGCCCCAGCCGTCACAGGCGAGTCAGTAGGAAAACTGGCATGGCGGAAAAAAAAGGAAATAAGAGATCAAACTGTACTCATCGTGCGAATTCTGTAAGCTATGGGGATCACTCACTCTCCAAGTGTAAAAACAATTTTAATTGTAGTCTGTGCAGTTTGTAGCAACATATTACGCAAAAGCATTATTTATTCAGTGTAATCTTGTACCAATTATTATCATGTCTTCCAGGATCTATTCAGGTGAGCATTGCCTAACGTGCCTTTCTCTCTTTTTTCATGTTGCCATGGACGCAGCCAGTATTTATGCTCATAGGCTTGACTCATAAATTTATTGTAAGATCGAAGTAAGAAATAATATGACCTGCTTCGGAGCAAAAGTTCCGTGAGGTGCTTTCAATTACGGACATAGATTATGATTTCCATGGCGCGGGCAGAATATTATAGGAACGTGTTCCCTCGTAAGACAAGAGTACCATTCGTGGTGCGCATAACCTCTCGGAAGTGTGTGACGTTGGACCTGTAGCACTGCGCATGTCTGTGCCGTGTGTTATTTGCAGCATATGACGTCATGGTTAGCGGAACACGTGACGCGGTAACACTTGGTGTGAATGGCGTGTTATTTGCGGGATATGACGTCATAGTTAGCGGGACAAGTGAGACGGTAAGACTTGGTATACTCTGCTGATTTGTGCTATATTTGATTGTACACAGCAATAGATCTACTGGTGTAAAATATCAAGACAAAGTGCTGATCGTAACGGCTTGGTTCATTGTCAACATTAGCCAAAAAATACATCCATATCGTTCACTAAGATACGCCATGTTAGTGTTTATGTGACCAGGCTGTAGCACTGTGAGTTTGAAAACGCAGCGGATTCACAAAGATGTACTCTGTAAACAACAATAAATTATTGTATTGTCGCGATACTCATGACAGAAGAGATGTAAGCACATCAGACTATTATTGGTGTGTTAACTAAACGATGTGCGAGGTTAGTGCTGTTGTTAGCCCTTTTTCATGAGCAGGAATAGACCTGTTCCAGAGTTTTCTGCTTGAAATAGCCCCTTACGTCATAACTATATATAACGTCATAACTAGAATATCGTACTGCCATAGTCATTCAGTCTTCAGGGTCGTTCACATCCAACGGCAGCTATTTCCCCGACCCCACCTCTCAGGCGAGGGACAGGTTTCTATGATCATACGCCCCCCCCCCCCCCCCACGTGCATCTGTTCCGTGAGCTCAGGCTTAACGCCCGCTCATCGTGGATATTTAATGTTCAAGGTGTCGCTTGAATGCGGAAAATAATCAGGATATCGTATATTTTGTAAACGCTTGTTATTTGCACGGATTTTCATGGTCCACTTAGTTATATGTGCTGGCTTATTTTAATTTCTACCTTTATTTGCCCAATGTACAGGACAATTTAATTTGTTTTAAGCTGTAACCTATATAATCATGTTATATAAATAAACAAATGACCGTAATTTCTTCTTTCATTATCGTGAATACAATGCTTTTTCTGATCTATTTTACCAAATATCTTTGCTTTTGGTTCGCTTGTTTCGTCTTATATACCTGTGGTAATGGTTTAATAGTTTGATTTAAGATTTATTATTATTATAAAACTAGTAGATAATAACCGTAAACACAACCTATTTTCAAACAAGTGACCAGAGTCTTCATTTTTTTTAGATAAATATTTGTCTTTTGGCGAAATCCCAAAAGGTTTTCATTTGTGCACGATTAATATTTTAACACTCCCAACCTGTTACGCTGTAATAGCCAATGGCATTGGGCAGATTCTAGTGAAAATCTCACACTTTTTTTTTATTATGAAATAAACTCCATAAAAAGAAGTTACAGAACAAAAATCTTAAATTCTCCAACGTGATCTGTCACTTCAATACTGGAAATGTCGTGGCATTACTCATAGCTGGGTTATGAATGCTGGTCCTTTGAGCAAGTTTTACTCGCCCCAAAATGTGTATCAATGGCCAAAGACGAAAGAACGTGCAAGTTCACTTTTTATTGTTGTTTTATTTCCTCAAAGTGTGCAGGCCTTCCAGCAGAACCTATTAGGCCTATTTTTTTTCAAAAGGGACCTATTTTTTTGCGAAAATGACCTAATTAACCTATTAAAACCTATTATTTGACCACTAATTTGATTTTTTTTGCCCATTTATTTTTCTTAATATTATCCATTTCCTACACAAAATATTACCAAAAAAAAAACCTCACATTTCTAAATTACTTTCACAGAATATCTGTGTTGTTTAAATTAATATATTTACTGTATATAAATTATAACTATTAAAATCGTAAAACTTATTAAAATATGTTTAAAAACCTTAAACCTATTAAAACTATTATTTTAGAACGTCAAACCTTGTAAAAAGTTACTTTTTGGATGCCCCAACAACCTATTAAAACCTATTTTTTTTTACACTTCATTCAAATAACTAAACCACAACTGATTTATTCTTATATGCTCTTTCACTATTTTCTTAACACACAGTAAAAGTTTAGCTTTTTCTTAACACACAGTAAAAGTTTAGCTAAGTGTTAGAAGGATATGAAGTACACTGCACGAATTTTAACATTTATAGGCGAATTTAATTCTGCCTTTGATGAAATAAAACCCGCTGTTCTTCGCTGAAGTGTGTTACCGACTTAACATTTGGTTACTTATATAAAAACGTCAACCATTAAAAATAATGTAAAGTACGAAAAAGAAATTAAAACAGATCACAGCTCATATGACAGCAACCGGCACAAATTGCTTGATTGTCTAGGTATATACACCGAGCGACTGATACTCTCAACCACCCCTTACGTGTCCGATCGAGTTCATACCTACAGCACGGCTCCGATGGGGGAGGGTGGGGGGAGAGGGGAGCTGGACTGGGTTGCCGCTTCGTATTCTCGGTCGCACGGAACATGGAGAGGGCGGGGGAGAGAGTATGGGGTGGGGGGCTGTCACAACAGCCACACACATCTCCCACGGTAGTTGCTGGCTTGTCACCACGTGGTATGCGGGTTCTCTTTGTATTTCAAATATTCTGCCATCTTGAAAAAGGAGATCTCGGTTTCATTTCCTGAAATACATCCAAGCCAGACAACAGAAAGCTAATTTTATTAACTATATCAAACAAACGTTTTCAGACAGAAACGCACTACCGACCCTCAATTGTAGTTCAATAAAATAAATAAATAAATAAACATCTATACATATGCACGTAAGACAGTAACACTAAAGGCTAACGTTTTACAAAAAGTATTCAATGAAAAAATACTGCACAAAGTTTGATCAGTTACACCGAAAAGTAGCCACTTACCTATCCCAGCATCACTAAGTGTTTGTGAATTTTTCAAGATTAGTTTCTCGTCATTTTCTCGGTTTATAACGGGATCACTTGTCTGAAACCAAATGGTGCCGCATTTCACAGTACGCTTTTTTTTCTTTTGTTCATTTAAAAACACAGATAGTTTTTAGAGGACAGCATCGTTTTGTTATGATTTATTTATTATAATTTATTTATTTACTAGAAAAGAACTTCACAGCAGCGTGAAAAAATCTTTGAAGTACTACAGAGAAACAAGTCTCTGCGTGCTGAGGGAGGGAGGGAGGGAGGGAGGGAGGGGGGAGGGGGGGAGGGAGGGAGGGAGGGAGGGAGGGAGGGAGGGGAGGGGAGGGGAGGGGAGGGGAGGGGAGGGAGGGAAGGGGAGGGAGGGAGGGAGGGAGGGAGGGAGGGAGGGAGGGAGGGAGGGAGGGAGGGAGGGAGGGAGGGAGGGAGGGAGGGAGGGAGGGAGGGAGGGGAGGGAGGGAGGGAGGGAGGGAGGGAGGGAGGGAGGGAGGGAGGGAGGGAGGGAGGGAGGGAGGGAGAGCAACATAAAACAGCAACTCTTACCTTGGCTCCGTGTGCATGATGTTCTATCTTCAATGTATCTAAAATACGGAGAGTTTAGAGTCAATTATCCAGTCCAATTAGCTACAAGTGAATCGGCTAATCAGATAATCGGTTGACTGCGCACAAGTTGAGAATTTTGTAATTATTTTGCATAATGAACAATCAAATATATCAACTTCAGCTTCATATCTCAATCGGCGTACAGGTAATAAACATTTTATAATTTTTTGCTTAAAAAAATTACGTGAAAAATGAACTGCTCAAATAGTTTACATTTCTTAGAACAATCACAAACAGAATCAAAACAAAAGTTCAAACCATAATCATGTTTCCTGAAAGGCGGAGGCAAGCCAGATCTCGAAGTTAAATCTAAAACAAAAGACACAAAACTACTGAACCACAGAAACCAATTTATGTTAAATTTTAAGCTTTTTGACCCAACATAGCCCAAGAAATATGGGTGAAATTAAGCCAAGAGTGAACCGCGTTGTTTCAAGAAAAGAAATAAGAAAAGGAATCTTTTGTCGATGCGAAAATATACAAGTTTATTGTTATCTTATTTGTTAAATTGAAAGAAATAGCAGCTCCTAACACCTTTACTAAAATAAATTACCTGACTTGATGTGTTCTTGGAACTGCTCTGTAGTTTGGTGAAGATCGACGTTCTTGTAGACAACATTTTTGACATTTCTATGCTCGAAGGAACGAACAAGCCTGACAGTTACAATAACACCACTCATCCCCTCCATGGCTCTACCAAACACACAGAGTGTCCATCTAAAATTACGCTGCGTTCAAACGACCACCAGTAACTTTGCATTTTTTTTATCAAAATCAAATTTCACCAGTTTTGTTTATTTATTTATTTATCATTATTACTATTTCTTGCAACACAAGTACATTTTCCTTGTAAATTTGAACGATTACTTATTATGCCTTTTTAATTATTGTAGATACTAAACGAATAAATAACACAAATATATCACTCAAGACAGAACTTTTGAAAACAAGGGAGGAGGGGGCGGTATAAATGGCAACAGTCGTAAAGATCATACGCTGAATACGAATACGTCTTTATCCTTAAAAATATATCAATTAAGCAAATGCTTTTGAAAATACGCGGTTAAATCAGGTAAATTGGGGAACTGCGAGAAAATTTTAAGGGTCTATTTATAAGCATGGATTTATCGACGTCTTAAAAACAAGACAATCGTAGACTGCACATCCCCCGCCCCGCCGTATGGTCTCAGAGAAGAACAAGGTACCCTAAGTAAACGACCAAGCCCAAACATTTCAAAAGTCCAAAACATTGAAATTTTTTGTTTCAAAATCAAAAATTAACCTGACATTGCAAAACTACATTATATATTCTTTTATTCCCCGAGGTATGGTATGCCTGCGGTTAATGGTTACGGAGATATGACCTGGACAAGGTACTCTAAGAAAACCACTAAGTCCAAACATTTCAAAAGTCCATAATTTTGACATTTTTCGATGAAATCAAAAATTAACCTGACGTTGCAAAACTACATTATATATTCTTTCATTCCCCCGAAGGTATGGTATGCCTGCGATCATCAGATACGGAGATATGGCCTGGACAAAAGTGATAACGGACAGACGGAAGACGAACGGACGGACAGGAGGCATTTCTATATCCCCGCCTCCGCTAGGACGGCAGGGGATAATATAAGCAAATCCATTTTAAAATATACCGGGGGTTTCCGAAAAAAAGCCCAGGGCTTCTATTTGGAAACTGGCCAATTTCAGGCACTCATTTAGAAACCGAATAGAAGCCCCGGGGCTTCCATTAGGAAACAGTTTCCTAATAAGAGCCCCGGAGCTTTTAAATGGGGGAGCTTCTTTTCGGAAACTCCCGGTACTGGAGAGAAATTATCCTTTTTTTCATATTTCAGGCATAGGATAATTCTGACGAAAATATCGCCTTCTGGTTAAAAAGAACGTCACGATCTGTTTCGGGTGTCTGTTCTGTAATTAGGAAATTCTGGCTTGAATTAGCCGGGATAAAAAGCACCACTGACAGAGGAGGCTGAGTCAAACATTACTAATTCACCACACAGCCAAGTTCTGAAGCGGTACGCGGCGTACCGTACGCCAAACCTTAGTAGCGGGCCGCTTCTTGGAGGTATAAGGGACAGGATATAGAACTGGTCAGAGTAGACCATAACTGGTAACAACAAAATGTCCACTTCTGATTAAACCTAATAAGCCAGATACACATTTGTAAACCAGACTCACATATTCCTTATTTCGCGATATTTGGCAAATGAAAATTGTTTTCAGCCATGGAAAATGTTCTTTTCAATTTAACCAATTTGGATCTACCGCAACCATTCGTTCTCCTCTCCCTCTTACTCGTAGAGCTAGATGCGTCTCTACTCGTACTGTTGGGGAATATAAATACCTACAAGGGAGAGGAGAAAGAATGGCTACAGTAGATCCAAATTGGTGAAATGAAAAAGAATATTTTCCGTGGTTCAAAACAAATCAAATATCACAAAATGATGTATATTTAAGTCGATAGGGTTCCAAATCTTGCAGCTGGTTTATTTGTTGTAGCTGGAATTTAGCATTTTGTTGTCACCAAGTACGATCAACTCTAGTCAATAAGCCAAATCACACTTTGGGCGTTCCCAATAAAAATGCGCAAAAATTCCTGCGTTTCGAATAAAATAACCGGGTAAAAAATGAAAGAAATGATAGAGAGATTTCGCCTTAATGTCAAATTTCTCTTGCACCAAAGAGCAATCGGGTTTTTAACAACCCGTTTGATATTTTAAAAACTTATTAAAAGTTTTAACAAATGGTTTCAAGTTTCATTTTCTTTTATGTTCCGAGTATGAGCTGTTTTTGCGATATTTCTTCCATATTTTTCTATCATTTCTTTACCCGGTTCCCACGCAGTCGAAATTCAAAATTCTTGCGCATTTTATTCGAAACACCGAAAGTGTGATTTTGCTTATTCTATCTCCTCTCCCTCGTACACGAATTCGTTTGGTGTGTCAATATCAGTTGGAAAAATATTAATATACTCTATTTGTAAACTTGTTTCACAAAATGACGTTTGCGCTTGCCCTTACCAAACCGACAGAATAAGCCAAATCACACTTTGGGTGTTTCGAATAAAATGCGCAAGAATTTTGAATTTCAACTGCGAGGGAACCGTTTAAAAAATGAAACAAACGAAAGAAAATATAGAAGAAATATAATGCTCATACTTGGAACATAAAATACCATGCTCATACTTGGAACATAAAAGAAACTGAAGCTTGAAACTATTTGTTAAAACTTTTAATAACTTTTTAAAATAGCATACAGTTTGTTAAAAAACCCCGATTGCTCTTTGATGCAGGATAAATATGACATTTAGGCAAAATGTCTCTATCATTTCTTCTATCGCAGAATTTTTGCGGATTTTATTGGTAACGCCCAAAGTGTGACTTGGCTTACATAAATTCTGCGAGCGAAAATACAAGATCTCAATAATCGCGCGGCTATTGCCTGCTATTCTGGTACAGAACACCAAACAACCCACCCAGTCAATAGCCAAATCCGATTACACACTGTGTTATGCTGAAGTATGTATGATTCAATTAATGGATGCTACCTCAATAGTTTGTCGTTTATAAGAATAAAAATGGCAAGATACGTAAATAAGCATATTAGAAACCTACCAGACAGGATTTTCCATTAAAAAATGTGGCATTATAAAAACTTCCAAATACATAAGGATTCTAAATAATAGATTTGAACAAAAATTTAAACTATTGGATTAAATTCATATTTCAATCGTGTAACTGCAAAGACTGGAAGGCAGTGTAATGATTTTTCTGGATAATATTTACTTATCTTCATGCATTTTAGCCATAAAATTTTTAAAATTGTATGTTTATCTAGACAAACACTCCTCTTTTGTACAATAAATACAAGACAAATTTTCGCTTGGAAACTCAGGGAGAAAAAAGAACTTTCATGAATGAAAAATGAGAGAGAGAGAGAGAGAGAGAGAGAGAGAGAGAGAGAGAGAGATAGAGAGAGAGAGAGAGAGAGAGAGAGAGAGAGAGAGAGAGGAGTGATAGAGAGAGAGAAGAAGAGAGAGAGGATAAACCTTATTTCAACAAGAATTTGAATTTCTTCATAAATATAATTTTTTCATCACCCCTTTCTAGGAGGGAAAAACAATACCGTCATCCTGAACATGTTTGGTAAGTATACTCAACAAATTTTAAAACGCAACGCACATTTTTGCGTTACTTTTTCACATAGTTGGATTCCAATCACTTTCCATACATGGATATGTTCCGAATCAAGGCTTTAATTGAAAATATCAAACTTTTGTGGCTAATACTCGATTACCGGAGATTAAAAACCGCGGTGTGTAAATGCGTCCTTTGCCTCGTGGCACTGATTTGTATGCTGCAGTAAAAATTGAACTTGCACTGTTAAAATCGGAATTCATAATTGACATGCTGTACAAAGTTTCAACCTGATCTAAGTAATGGTAAGACTGACTGCCTTTCATCGTGGACATGCAATCGGGATGTTCCAAATTTGAAATTTGGCCCCAGTGGTCGCTAGAGCTTTTGGAGTGCACCAATCCACAGTGACAAGCCTTAGAAACCCGTTTAGACGAAACCGCAGATCGCCTCAGACCGGGGAAACCGCAGGTTACTACCCCAGGCGGGACTAAAGAATACGTCGGTCACATCTCAGAAACTATTTTCTTTCAGCAACATTCACTGCCAAACAGACTAATGGAACCCACATTAACTATGTCTATAGCCAGATTATGAGATAGAGTTTACGCGCGCCGCCCTTTCGAGGATTGGTGTTAACTCCACCCCAAGGGGTACACGACTTCGATGGATCAATGCACATTTCCACTGGACACAGAGACAATGGAATGCTATTCTTTTTAAGAACGAACCGCGTGCTTTGTTTGAGCTACACTGGAGGAAGAGTACCCGTTTGGCACCGAAACAACGAGCGCATTATCGACCCCTGCGTCCAGAAAGAGACCGATGAGGCAGTCAAAGTGTGACAGTATGGGCAGGCATATTGTTCGCTCAATGTCAGAGGCAGTCTTGATAATACTGAACAACATCGAGAACAAATTTTGGAGTCACCGGAGGTCCCTTTTGTGCATCAAAATGGTCTAATTCTACATCAGAACAATGCACGTCTTCATTACGCATCACCTTCAAGCACAAAACGTCCGGATCTTGACATAGCCAACTTTTTCGCCGGATCTTCCGTCGATCGAACATGCTTGGGATATGCTTGAAAAAGCCGTACACGAGCGCAAAATTCCATCTGAGACATTGCTGGAAATCATAAAAGCGTTTGTGGAGGAGTGGACTCACATTCCATTTCACAAAATACAGAATTTGATGAGATCCATGCGCAGATTAATTCCAGTATGCGGCGCTCGTGGAGGACACACACGATATTAAGAGTGCATGTTTTATTAAGCGTGACATTGTCGCTTTTGATGCAAGTCGATTTTGTTTTCATAAACAGAAAGCTTAACAGTTCAATATCTAAAAATGTAATTACATTGATGTTTAATTATTTCTCATCTAATACGTTCTGCAGGTTTTAAAGTTGCGTTTTTACATTTGTTTAGTATACATTGAGATTCAGTCCAGCATTTTCGAATTTTCGGAGATTTTTGGAAATTGATCAATAGCGACAGTTTTCAAGGAAAATGTTTCTACACCATGTAACAACACTAAATGCCATTCGCTTGCTGTTAATGTTCGATTGTTATTTGGTTTCTATAATTTTCTAATAATAGTATGCCTCCACAGCAGGCTAAGAAGAAACTGGAGAATGGCACCATCTGCATTTGTAATTAGATGAGAGAACCTTTCAAATTAAATGCCGATAAAACTTATCTTATTGCCATCGGAACTAGTACACAGTTGTCAAAATTGGAATACAATACCAATAGCAAACCAACAAGAAATACATGCCAGTACATGTCTTCGCAACCTAGGAGTATCGTTTGATGTGGTTGACGTATGCTACTCTAATCTGGGTGAACTGTGGTCAATTGGCAAATATCTGGCGTTGCCACTGTACAGGCAGTTTTCATTTGAATTGTTTAAGGGGCCTGTTACAAGGAATAAATGCACATTCGATTGATAACTTGCAACGCATAGATGAGTCTGCTTCAAGGCTTGTAGTGGGGCGCAGGAAATACAATCTACATTCAAGACCGGTTGATGTAATTGCACCGGTTACCCGCCCATTCCAGGATAACTTATAAAATAGCTTTTATTCCATCCAACGTTTTGACGTCAAACCAGTCAATCTATCTCCGTTACTTTTAGTGCTGTATCAACCCAATAGGTATCTATACTCTGGCTTATAACTACTTTTGGAGGTCCCTACTTTGAAACCGCGGTGTGCTGGTGATGTCATTTGTTGTAGTGGAATTTGTGTGGAATTTTCTCCCCGATAACATTAAAACCTCCCTTACTATGAATATTTTACGCAATAAATTAAAAACTTACTTTTTACACAAAGTCTGTCAATTACTTTAATGTGTTCGCACTATAGTTTCTTTACTGTGTTTAAGTTTGTATATCCAGATTTATCTATGGACAGTATTCGCCTTTATTAATCGTATTTTTGTAAGCAATGAAAGATTATTATAAATGTTATTATAAATGTACTGGCTGTTCCAAGAAAACGTTAAAAGCCTATGCACTAGCGTTTCTGGAAGTTTATATAGTTTATAAAGTGCATTTTTGGTTGGCCAATTGAGTTTATTGCATTTCTCACGAAAAAAACCAGCGGTTGCATTTTAACTTTTATCAGTGGATATGCAAACATGGTGTCACAGAACAATTTTGCGTTGTTCTGTGTAGTGGGTTAATGTCAACTTGGCTAACAGAAATAAAGTGTTTTCATATATTTATGTCTAAGTTAGTGCAAATTTCAAATATACAGCACAGTTATCATACATATGTATTTCAATATGCACAGAGTTATTCAAGTATTAACATATATTTCTTGATACATTACGGGAAAACGTTGATACATTGGTGCATCAGTGGACATACCAATCCTTTCTATCAGTCTGCGAACCAACTAAACCATAGTCCAGTAGAGATGGTAGAACCCCTTGACCTCTACCCGATGCATGGTAGCTATTCAGCATAACTGACAAAAACAGCAAGAGGCACGAATATCTTAACTGCACTCATACAAAACTGCTCAAATGTGAAGATTGGCTAAAACACCAACAATGCGACAGGGCAGTTACGCAATATACAATAACTCGTTTACAGCCAAACACCACGCCTTTAAAAACACAGGGCATAACATTACACGAGAACTACTCTGCTTTCGTTTCCTTCTCTAGCTGTTATGCCGCAGGACTTTGTTTTGCTACCAGCCTCTTTAGTATTGCTGACCCCATTATGATTCCCATCTGCATACACTGTTAATCGAAGCCTTGGTACGGATGAGTACCGTGAGCACTGGGTTAAGCAGTACACTGTGTTAAATAACTTGGGGACCCTTTTGCGTGCAATTCTGCGGCTCCATTACCAAAGCAGATTTGAGCAGGATACTCCAAGAAATAATGAATTATTATCTGACGGCAAATGTTGTCTTACTTAATACTTTATAATATATTTTTGAAAGGGGTGGAAGGTTGTTAATTATCATGTTTACAATCCTTTTGTTTTTTAGAACTTCGTTGCGTGTTTTATTATTTGTTAGAATTCAAGTTTTAAAATTGCTTAAATCACATTTACAATTCCCAAGTTTGATCCACATATAGGTTACCTTTATTTATTATTCACTTATCCCGTACTAACGAATCATATCTCCGGGACGACCGTTTTACGTTTATAAAGTGCAATCAAGACAGTTTATGTCCCCGTAATAAAAGCTTTCGGAACTTTTAATCACTATTCCGTAATTTACCATAATATTGCCATTGCTCATAACTTTTGTTCTTACAGTTTCGTCTGATAAACGACGTCTTGTACAATTATATTTCACTGTTTCCTCCTCCGATTTTTCACTTTTTCACTTTAACAGGATGGAATTGTTCTTTCCTCTTTGTTCTTTTAGATTTAGTCTCTGTTTTCGGCGACAGATTTCCTTCACTTTCTACGTTAACCTGTTCAGATGGACTCCCTGCACTTATCGATTCTGAACTTCGGTCCGGTTCAGCGGGTTGGGCCTCAGACTGTCCTTCCTGTTTTAAGATATCTGATTTCGATTTTTCCTCTTTTTCCAACTCCTGTTTTCCTTCGTTTTCAGTTTCATTCATCTCTGACTTCTTTTCTTTTTCAGACTTTTTCGCTCGTGATTTTCCGTTCTTTTTCGGTGTAGCCTTTTCCGGTGTAGGCTTTTCTTTACTTTCCTTCCTAGCGTTCCTTTTCCTTTTCCTTGCTGTGCTTTCCGGCGGCCCCATACGTACTCTCGGGAATTTCGCCTTTTCTTTCACAGATTTCCTTGACGGGTTCTCTGTTGACGAGGATCCGGACCCCGGCTTTTCCTTTCTCTTCGGCGTTTTCCGTGCCGCCTTTTTCGCCTCACCGGGCGTGTCAGCAACCTTCTTTTCCTTGTTTATATCCGCTACTTTTCTCGCTTTGTTTTTCTTGCCTTTGTTTTTCGATGGTTCTGGTCTCTCTATAAGAACACAAATATCAGAGTTATTACAAACAGTGAAATGTTTCCAGATTTAGGAAGAAAGTGGCTACTTATTAATATATTTACTTAGGCACTGAACTCTTTACCTTACATTCACCTTTGGTTATTTTTCTTTAATATTTAGCTTACTTTTATTTCCATTTTAATATTCTTAGATTTTTCTAACATCTCGCAAAAAGAAAGGTCTCAAAAGGTACTCCTTTACAAGAAAATTAGTAGAAGTGTCATCTCCTGTTAACTCGATAAATCTCCGAGCCAAGTCTCTTCACAACCACAAACTAGAGCCTGACAGAGACATGATCCCCCGTGACCAATGACCAATGAACTTGGTGCTACAGTCGGTTTGCTAAGATAAAAAGGCAATTTTCAATATCTGTTTTATCCATGTATGAATTTTTAAAAAAGCAAAAGAACAGCTTTGGAGACACAGCCTGGACGACATTCTCAATTGCGCACACAAAACCATGTAAAAACGCGAAGTTTTACCAAATTCCAAAATACTGTCATTTTACCAATTTTTCATGAATCTAAACAAAAATACAACGCAGCACACATAGAATATGTGCTCTATCCGTGCGTGAGATTTTTCTATAATCGAAAGAAAAGAAATCACTTCAAACATTGTTTCATAATTCGAATAAAAACACGACATCGCACACCTTCCATATATGCTTTATTTTTGTATAAAATCTCAAAACAAGCCGACCTATAGTTTCGGATATAACCCGAGCGTTCCATTATGATTAAGGACACAATTATATAAACGTTATTTTTTACCAAATTTAAAACATAGGCATCAGAGATGCATAGCCCTCAGCCAGCCGAAACATTCGAAACTGGGAAAAGAGTAGGTTTGAGACCGGTCACAGGTTCATTTCAATCCTTAGCACCGAAAAGAAAAAAAGGTGGCAGTGCTTTACGATAAACAAAAACAAAAACATTTACCATAAGAAAGTCCAGCTGAGCCACTGTCCTTGGTAGGATATGGATCATTAATAATAGCAATCTTCATTGCTAAATACACTAGATATACCCGAAATATCTTAGTAATTGGTAAAGAATTGTAGGCTAGAGAGTGTTCACAAGCCACATGTTGAGCAAACTTGATAATGGTACAAATAAGAAAATTCCAAAGTCCAGCTGAGCCACTGTTCTTGGTCGGATATGGCTCATTAACAATAGGAATCTTCACTGCTCCATATAGTAGCTATATCCGAAATATCTTAGCAATTGATAAAGAATTGTAGGCTAGAGAGTGTTCACAAGCCACATGTTAAGCAAACTTGATAATGGTACAAACAAGAGAATTTCAAAGTCCGGCTGAGCCATTGTTCTTGGTCGGATATGGCTCATCAACAATAGGGATCTTCACTGCTCTATATAGTAGCTATATCCGAAATATCTTAGCAATTGATAAAGAATTGTTGGCTAGAGAGTGTTCACAAGCCACATGTTAAGCAAACTTGATAATGGTACAAACAAGAAAATTTCAAAGTCCAGCTGAGCCACTGTCCTTGGTCGGATATGGCTAAAAAACAATAGGGATCTTCACTGCTCTATATAGTAGCTATATCCGAAATATCTTAGCAATTGATAAAGAATTGTTGGCTAGAGAGTGTTCACAAGCCACATGTTAAGCAAACTTGATAATGGTACAAACAAGAAAATTTCAAAGTCCAGCTGAGCCACTGTCCTTGGTCGGATATGGCTAAAAAACAATAGGGATCTTCATTAGTCCATATACAAGCTATATTTAAAATATCTAAGCAATTGACAAAAAATTGTAGGCTTGAGCGTGTTAACAAGCAAACTTGATAATGGTACGAACAAGAAAATTTCAAAGTCCAGCTGAGCCATTGTTCTTGGTCGGATATGGTTCCTTAACAATAGGGATCTTCACTGCTCTATATAGTAGCTATATCCGAAATATCTTAGCAATTGATAAAGAATTGTAGGCTAGAGAGTGTTCACAAGCCACATGTTAAGCAAACTTGATAATGGTACAAACAAGAAAATTTCAAAGTCCAGCTGAGCCACTGTCCTTGGTCGGATATTGCTAAAAAACAATAGGGATCTTAATTAGTTCATATACAAGCTATATTTAAAACATCTAAGCAATTGACAAAAAATTGTAGGCTGGAGCGTGTTCACAAACAAACTTGATAATGGTACGAACAAGAAAATTTCAAAGTCCAGCTGAGCCACTGTCCTTGGTCGGATATGGCTAAAAAACAATAGGGATCTTCACTGCTCTATATAGTAGCTATATCCGAAATATCTTAGCAATTGATAAAGAATTGTAGGCTAGAGAGTGTTCACAAGCCACATGTTAAGCAAACTTTATAATGGTACAAACAAGAAAATTTCAAAGTCCAGCTGAGCCACTGTCCTTGGTCGGATATTGCTAAAAAACAATAGGGATCTTAATTAGTTCATATACAAGCTATATTTAAAATATCTAAGCAATTGACAAAAAATTGTAGGCTGGAGCGTGTTCACAAACAAACTTGATAATGGTACGAACAAGAAAATTTCAAAGTCCAGCTGAGCCACTGTCCTTGGTCGGATATGGCTAAAAAACAATAGGGATCTTCACTGCTCTATATAGTAGCTATATCCGAAATATCTTAGCAATTGATAAAGAATTGTAGGCTAGAGAGTGTTCACAAGCCACATGTTAAGCACACTTGATAATGGTACAAACAAGAAAATTTCAAAGTCCAGCTGAGCCACTGTCCTTGGTCGGATATGGCTCAAAAACAATAGGGATCTTTATCAGTCCATATACAAGCTATATTTAAAATATCTAAGCGATCGACAAAAAATTGTAGGCTGGAGCGTGTTCACAAGGTAAGTGTTAACGGACGGACAGACGGACGTTGTACACCATCAATATGTGAAATTCCAAAACAATGCAATTAGGAGTTTTGTACAGAGCTAGCCTGGGCGCAACGTTGATAATACGTTAAGTTCCAATAATCCAAAAATACTGTCACTTTTGACAATTTTTGATGAATCCGTGAAAAAATAACATGCTACACACCTTCAATATGTGCTCTATTCGTGTGTAGAATTAAAAAAAAATCCAACTTATAGTTTCAGAGATATTTGCCGGACACGCCTACAGACAAGTTCGTAAATATATCGCTCCGTTACAAATTACAAATGGGAACAAAAATAATAGGCCGCCGTAACAGGAGCAGTCATTTGAAATAATATGGTCTCAAAATTGAACGTGTAGATGTAAAAAATGGTCACGGACGCATGCGTACGACTCGACTGGGGTCAGGGACTGCCTGCTGAGTATAGAGTCATTACGTGACGTGAACAACACGTGCTAACGGTCTTTGGACATTTCGGCATCAAAGAGTTTCGGTACCAGCAAATTCGGCACCACGCTTTACAAACTCGGCACCGATTTTCTTACAATTTCGGCACCAAAAATTTAAAAGGCACGGTATTTCAGTTTAGGTCATTTTTTTTTGCAACAATGAATTTTTGTTGATGTAGCGAAGTAACAAAGCACTAAATCTCACAAACATCAAATGCCACTATATGCAAAATTCTAAATCCTAATTTAAACAACTTAACATAAACGTACATTAAGTATTCTTGACTGAAAATTCAAAGTTTGAATTGCAAATTAATTTGCACACACAGTTCACATAGTTTATTAAAACTTATAATGCCAGTGTCTACACACCACAAGTGAACAATAGTTGATGAACAAATTTTGTTGGTCTTCACATTTGGCTCTTTAAAATTGTTCAAAAGTCAAAAACCAGGAGCAGTTTTACCCCTCTTTACATTTGGTTTCTTCAAGATTAAACACCAGGAACAACCGCTCGGGGAAGATCTGATGACCGAATTGAAATTCATCATTTATATTTTAGTTGCAAATGAATGTTCACGACAATAATTACAATTCATCTCAATTAGAGGTACCTGATGTCAAATATGACAAAAATATTAATTTATAAGTATTATTTAATTTGCTAAATCGCCGGGAGATTCGGGATGTATGGTAACTTGCTGCTTCATCTGCAGCCTCGCAGAGTCGCAGTGTGGTATTCTTGACAACGGAAAAACCTTGGAGAACCAGGTTCAAGGAAGTCATCAATAAAAGGTTTTGTAATGAAAGTGAGGGTTATTCGTTAGAATCACGAGACATGTAAAGTTATGTGAAGGATGTAAATATAAACTCTTGTGAAGAAGATATCAGGTATTTATTGCCTTCTGTGTTGATTAATCTAGCTAGTGTCTGGTTACAGAATGCAAACAAAACATAGGGGAAATCGTGATTTGGCAAGGCAATTCGTGTGAAATGTTTTTTTTCGCTACGCCATTTAGCTTGAAGAAATGCCAATTATGACATGTAATTTTGTGAGTCTTGAGACATGAATGCCTGGCATGGGTCAAAGGCACACCGTAAACACATTATCTGTCAGAAGCTGTCCGAGAACATAGGTTTGGCTTTCGATGTGTGGGGTGTTTCGATTGGATTTCTGTGTATAATCCATTCGTTGTAACTGGCTCCGAGCTAATAGTTTTGAATGCCTGTATATTGAAATGCTATTTGAATGGTAAAAGTGAGGTAAATATATATTTGTAGCACCTGGCCGTGTGTTCCTGGTAGCCGTGGAGGCAATGCTGTAGGAGTCTTGATGTAGTTTCTGGTCTGGACGTCCGTCCGCCTAGCTGTTTGTGATGATACTTTAGTTGCATTGAAGCAGTAACAACGAGTCGCATAACGCAGTGAGCTATCGGTTTTCAACAGTCGCTGTCCAAGTCGAGTGATCGTTACAAGTTAGTGTCCCGCGAGTCTGCGTGTCAAGGTACTGTGCGTGTCTGGGACGCTGTGTGCGTTCTTCTCTGGTGAATCAGCGTTTCACGGTACTGTACGCGTTGGGCGCTACGTCCTTGTTACCGTGAAGTTTCGTATCAAAGTACTGTGCGTATCGGGCGATTTGTGGGAGTTTCGCCGTGGAACAGTGTCAAGTTCACCGCAGGGTGTCAGACATTTTTGGGTTTTTATTTATTTATGTATTTATTTATTTATTTGTGTATTTATTTATTTATCTAGCATGTACTGTGGGCAGGCCTGCGATAATGTCGGTTTAAGTGGATGGATTATGTTATCTTTATTGGTGTTTATACTATAAATAAAATCCTTGCTGTTTAAATATCTGCCTTTTCACTGTGTTTCTTTGACTACCGGCCACTCATTTGCTCATCTGGCCCAAAATTCGGAATCACATCCGTGACACCTGAGCACCATTGAAAAGCAGGGCAACCTGTCATCTCAACATCAAAGAGTAAATAAAGATTATCATTAACACATAACAGGTGTCAAAAGCACTCTGTCAGCAGTATGAAAGAAGTAGCTTTCATTATCCCCCATGTGACGAGAGGATATAGGTTTCAGCTTGTCCGTCTGTCCGTCCGCTTTTGTGCGGCCTCGTTGTCCGGGCTATATCTACGAAGGTATTTGTTGTATAGCTTTTCCTTTGGTATACAGTTAGAACGTATTTTGAAGGTGTGCAATGTCGTATTTTTTTTGAAATCGTCAAAATTGCCAACAAAATAAGACTTCTTAAAAATATTGATATATTTTTTAAGTAACCCTGTTTGCAAGAAGAGACTTTGTCACGACGCGTTCTCCGAAACTATTCGATCCAGCGTTGTGAAATTTTTTGCAGTGAATACACATATATTGCAGATGTGCAATGTCGTCTTATTTTTAAATCGACCACAAATTGTCAAAAAATGTCTGTTTGATAAATCAGTGCTAAACCTTTTTATTTTATTTATGGAAGGTTTTTACATTTAATGTGTATATTTTGTGATTAGAAACAGGTTGAAATGCATAATGCAGAGCTGTAGTATCCATTAATTTCAGTTATATTTCATACATTAGGCAATGTAGGTTTTTCAATTTCATTGAATTTACTAACAGCCAATGACATTACGGGTTACATGGGGGATCCTGCCTCACTGAGGCTCTAGTCTTAAAATTTATTTAAAATTTACACATTTAAATGCTTTTTTCATATACATGCACAAAGGCAAGGCATGCTGAACATGCAGTCATTACGTGACGTGAACGACGCATGCTAACGACTCACCTGGGGTTAGCGAGGGCATTCTGAGCATGGAGACATTACGTGACGCAAACGACGCATGCTAACGACTCACCTGTTGCTAGTGAGGGCATGCTGAGCATGGAGACATTACGTGACGCAAACGACGCATGCTAACGACTCACCTGGGGCTAGTGAGGGCATGCTGAGCATGGAATCATTATGTGACGTGAATGACGCATGCTAATGACTGGCCTGGGGTTACCGACGGCATACTGAGCATGGATACATTACGTGACGTGAACGACGCATGCTAACGACTCACCTGGGCTTAGTGACGGCATGCTGAGCATGGAGTCACGCAGATTGGGCAGAGAGGTGATCTCATGCAGCACACCAATCGCAATCTCGTCACCTTGTAATATACAAAACACGCACAGCCATTGGACAGACCTTACACTGTATTATTCACGAATGTACACCAATTCTACAGGCAGTGCATGATACCGGGTTCGAAATTTTGCATTTTTGTCGGTCTCGCGCTTTTGTGTTCGGTCGTGATTCGAGGGTCCGCAGTTTTTCCCGATGAAAAGCCCTTTGGACCCTCTACCCTCGCTATAGCAGTATATCCTGCTCTGATATATACTCCTCCCTCTAAACCTCGGAGTAGCAGCATGTTGTCCGTTATGATCTCATTTTAGTGTCCCGTCGCAGAACACGAATTTCTCAAACTGACTGTCACCTCCATGAGTGGCACTTTTTTCAAAACAACGATTTGCCCTTATTTGGCGCTTTTTTGATGAATTATTAATCATAAATCCAAAAGGAACGAAAAATAAATATGTAATTAACAACACTTTCAAAAGGTGTGTTACTCAGTGCGGTAACGCTTAATCCCTGCTCGTTGGAGCACATACAATCAATGCCCCAAGCGCAGTGTCTATCTGCTCTAGTTCACCCTCCAACCCTCCCTTTATTCCGCATGCACGTTGAGCCAGCAGAGTACACACGTGAATACGAAGCGCCGGGGAGGTACTTATTATGCGTAATTCCTCTAGTGGAAACCAACACAGTCTGATTTACCTCAAGAAATGAATTACTGAGAGCATCATTCAGGAAACTTGAATGTGATTAAAAAAAATAAATAAAATAACCGAAATACGCCAACTTTCGGTTCGGGGTTCGAAGTCTTGGCTCGCGGCCCATTTGGTCGGGACTCCATTGCGAACCCTAGCATGTTATCTTTGTACTACCAAAGCATGTCTCGAAAAAATTAAAACAATTAAGGTGATACGCTGAAAAATCTTCTGCGATACTTTAATACTGTTACTTGTTAATTTTGGCGTAAAATGCTTGTTTTTATTTCTCCTTATAAATCAATATTGTCCACGGTTTGGATCGATTGATCTCACACACCTGAATACAGCCCATATTTAAGGATTTCGATTCAAAGAATTTGTGTGCGTTGCCAATGTTACGCATAAACAACGGGCTAAAACATCGACGCAGTCTCGAATCCCACCCGCCATTTTTTTGTTCCAGGAAATGACGTCACTATACCTGACTGCGGGAACTGTGGGGAGACAGCAGAAGGCCCCGGGGATGAGAAACTAGCTTCCCATGAAGAGTCGCTGAAAGAAAATCTGAAATGGCCTCAATAACTTTTGAAAGAACTAATAAACATGCAGCTATTTTACTTCAAATATCTTTTTTTAACGTTTATTTATTTATTTTGATTTATTTTTTTTTGCTTATGAAGTCTCCGAGCCATTATCATCGGTAGGGAATGTAAGCCTACAATTTACACTCGTCATGAAATCTATAATTTAAACAGCTTCATTGGTGAAACTGACAAGTTGCAATGCTGGTCACCCCAATCGTACTATAGACTGGTCATATCTCATCTACTTGTTTAATTGGGCCTAACAAGATTCAATCAAATTCGACCCTTTGCATTTTCTTCTAAAGTGAAGCTTACTAAAGGAATTTTCCGTTACCCTTTTCGTCTCCGATGAGTGACCTTGACCTGGCTGTAGGCCTTAGCCTTGATGGCGGCCCGCCGCGCCCCTGTCGACTGTGACCTCTCGCTGTGACGTAGTCTCTTTGGGGACATGGGCTATAACACGTGCGATAGTCAACTCAAGGCAACCTTATAACGTGCGCCGCAAATTAGTTAACTGAATTAGGAACAGCCTCGTCGAATTTTTACCGAATTTGTGAAAATGTATTAAAATATTGTTTTCCTCCGTTCCTCAATACCGGCGATGTTTGTGTAAATTTATCAGAAATAAACCACACAATAAATAAATTTCAAACTGTGAACGGCTTTACCAGGCGCAAGGTTTATAATGAATGGTCACTGGCGTAGCACTCTACTACCAATCTGACAACACACTCGACTCACTTCCGGTCACCACGCTAATGTTTCATGTTTTCGTAGTGACTTCAGATAGATATAAGTGTGGTGCACTCACGACGTCTGAGTCGCTGTCGGCTTCGGACTCTGACGTGGTCGTCTGGCCACTGTCTCGGCGCATGCGCTTGCTGACGCGCCCAGCCAGCACCTTACGCTTCTCTTGGTGATTCGCCACCAGTCTACAAATGTTACAAGCTGCTATGGCATAGTGTTCCCGCTTTTCTGACCACTCCACCCTCACCCGACCACATCAACCACCCTGGACTACTGCACGAGGTTCGGTTTGATGACGCTAAGCGACTAGTGGGGGTGGGAGGACGTCGCTCACCTCTGCCTACTCCCCTGTTCTCCCCATCCCACACCCGCCCCACACGCATGTCAATTACTTGGTGAGCTGCTGTACGAGGTTGAGTTTGATGACGTTGAGGTTATTTCGTGAAACGGCAAAAGATTTTAAGCATTACGCGAATTTACCCAACACGGTTTGCCATTTCGTGAAATGGCGGGTTTCCAACATTGACTGTAATATATATATATAGGGCAAGGTATATACGAATATATATATATACTCGTATAAGTGAATACTGTGCGGTGTCCTGTGTACTTTTTATTCAAATGTGAATAAAACTAAATAAATACATTTCACAAAAACACATAAATCAATATTAAAAATAAATTGTTCTGCAGCATCATCAATATATATAGATATATTTGAAATGAGTAAAATTAAAGATATCTACCAAGTACAAATATAAGTATATCATGAAAAAGGACGGCCCGGCCCGATGAAAAGTGCGGGCCTCGGAACACAGCCCTACCCTTCACCCACCCCACACGCATGTCAATTACTTGGCGAACTGCTTCAACAGCTTAAGTTTTATGACGCCGAGAGGCTCGTGCAGGTGGACGTCGCTCACGTCCGCCACCTTCCTTATCCCCCCCCCCCCCCCACCCCCATAACCGCCCCTCACGCATGTCAATTACTTGGTGAGCTGCTGCACAAGGTTGGGTTTGATGACGTTGAGGGACTCGTGTGGTTGGGAGGACGTCGGTCCCTGCAGCATGCACTTCATCATGTGATATTGTTCGTGGATCGCTGACAGTTGCTGCAAAAAGTAATAAAACAACTCTCCTGATCTCTTATGGAGCCGATTCTCAGAAAGATGTTCGGAGGGGGCTATTTTCATTTTTTTGTTAATAGTCCTTGGGGCTGCACTTCGAAAGTGCTTTTGGCGTCAGAAATTTCAAGCTCCGAGAACCCTGACACAAGAACCTCGATGGTTAATCCCCATTCCGAAAATTTCGTTAAAATTGCAAACCCTACTAAAACATATGCGGCACAAATTACTTTTTTAAATTATAGAGTTGAGACAAAACTGGTTTAATCGCACAACGAATTTCCCAAGTGACGTTATACATCCACCCGATATATTCGTAGCACGCCACTGCTATGCTTATAGTACTTCTACAGATGACATCCCACGCATTTATACATACGCAACTGGCCAGCAACAATAGTCTTTGACATTTTAAAAAATTGCTAAAATGCTGGGTGTAATTTACGTCTATGTTTTCAGGCTGCAGGATTTCGCTGAGGATACTCTTTTCCGGCAAGTGCACTTCCTGTTCCGTGGCCCCGAAGTCCGTGCCGCTGGCTGGCCTCTGCGCTTTCTCCGGATACATCTGCAATCAATCAATGTTGGTCAAAGCTAGACAGGATTTGGTGACGTCACGTCAGCACACTTTGTACAAAATTTAAACAGAAAAACATAATAATCTCGAACTACTTGTGGCTCACAAATACTGCAGTGCACATAAAGTGTATCCAATCCCTAAAATAAGTTCGGAGATTAGGAAAATATTCGTTTTCATGATGACTCGAAATAATGTTAAGTGCCAAAGGATAGTGATATATCGATGCAGCACACACAGAAGAACACTCCTCCCCCCCACCCCCCCCCCCCCCCAGCACCACAGCCCAGTCTCCCTTTCAGACACTGAATCAGCATCAAGCGGCCCAGCACTTACCACATCATGCGTGGCCGTGAAGGTGAAGGCGTGCCCGACAAGCATCGACTGTAGCACGTACTCCACGTCCAGGTGCTTCGTCTCCCGCGCCTCATGTAGGAGTAACAGCATGTGCTGCCACTGCCACGGGCACACTCGAATCTGTCAGAAAGAGAAACAGTCAATCACAGCCATTAAATATAGCAGTCGAACTGCTCAGTCGCATAGCCTATTGCTCAAAGGATGCTAATCCGATTGCTATTATCAGGCAAATTTAAAATGGAAAAAAACTACACGGGTTTTTCAAATACTATGTCACCAACCAGATTTATTGAGTCCACCTGTGTAATTTTTATCGACGATTTTACTTTCTTCTAACAAAGTATTTAAGGAATCAAGTTTACATATTTCTTAATATTCACTGTGCCACATGCAATTTTCAATTTATCAAATAAGCATTTTGAAAAGTTTCCCTGGTTAAAGCGCACACTTTAGACTAACAAGGAAATATCGCTTCTCAACTGAAATTTTATAAACTGACCAGAAAGATTGGCGATAGTCAAAGTAATCTCGCTGTGAGTTATATTTGTTTCATTCTCTTTAGGTGTATAACGTACCGGCATCAGCGGATTGCAGATCACTTTATGATAAGAGTACAACGTATCTGCACTGGTGGATTGCAGATCACTTTATGATAAGGGCATATACAGTGTATAACGTACCTGCACATGCGGATTGCAGATCACTTTATGATAAGGGCATATACAGTGTATAACGTACCTGCACTGGCGGAGTGCAGATCTGTCGGTGATAAAGTGCATACAGAATATACAGCGCACAAACTCGCGTCTGGAACTCGTACGATGAGAGGAGAAACTTCTGGGCTAACTTCATGCATTCCTCGGTGAACTAAGCAACACAAATGATAACACATTCAGAGATATTTTGAAGAAAATAAAACCCAGCAATGCAAGAACCCCACTGAGCTGAGGATTTATCGTTTGTGACATAGTTTGGTTTTAAATGAAGACAATACAGGCAACATCACTACCCTTTAACAGCAAACATACTGTTTAACTTTTGTGACGCACAGCCGGTCATGTCCTAGATCCCGAATCCAGTTCCTTGAAACACCTTTTTACTTCAGTTATTCACAAAACAAGACTGAACTGGATATTCATATTAAAGCTGGAACAAAGAACAAAAAAAAAAAAAAACAGTATGAGAAGTAAACAAAAGTTAACACCCGTAATGTGAGAACGCTACAAACCTCTCTACATTCCGCGTCAGTCTGGCGTAAACAGAAAATATTATTCATCCTTAGTTCTTTCCATATGGCAGCGAACACCTCATAGCGCACCGAGTTCTCCTGCGCATATCTAGTCATCAGTTTTTCGTAGTCACTCTTTACTCCAGCCGCTATATAGCTGAGAGGAAGTCGCGAAGCACCGACCATTTTCTCTGCAAGGAAAGCCAAAATTCAAAGTATTAACCCTACCACACATTAAATGCATATTCGCCAGCTGTATCTAAAATGTCGAGAGCTTCTACACTACCAGCTTTTAGGTTTCTGCTGAGTGTATTGACTAATACTGCAGTTTTGCCAGCAAACATGGTCTGCAATGGAATTAAATCTCATCAGACGCACCAGTAGCCTTTGAATGCGCATCGGCGTGTAATGTAGCTCTTTTGTTGGTCACCAAAGGAACTAGATGCTGTCAGAAAGCAACAGGATCCCCCGTGATTCTCACTGTCACAATAAATTAATTACTACACGCCATTTTATGAAGTTTCCCTGACAGATTCAAAACCACCATCTATTAACAAGTTTTACTGTTGTAATTTTGACAATTTTTGATCGACCAAACTGAAATCTTGCCATTGCACATCTACATACACTAAAGATTGCATGTACGAAAGAATAATAGCTCTTACTTGATCCTTAATAGAGAAGTGGACTTCACAAAGTACCCTCGAAAGCGTCAAACTGAAACCTTGACGTTGCACACCTACATTCCGTTGTTATTAGTTGTATGAATGATAAAAAGCTCTAACCACTTTAGTTAATACTGAAATGGACTCCACAAGATACTTACCGTCAAGTGAGACAGACGGACAGACAGACGGACAAGCTTAAACCTTTATCCCTCCGTTTCACGGGGAATAACAAGTGGTTTGTGGTCTGTGGTGAGCTTGAATTTTTGTAGTCCAACCAGATGAGAAAATTTCCACACTAATCCAAGACACTCTTTGTCGACCTGAGCCCAACGTCTATCGCTTGGAGTAAACAAACGCGAAGCGCACACGACTGGCTTCAACTCTCCAGATGACTGCAGTAGACAATTTAGTATCGGCTGCAACGAACATAGGCCCGTGCATGCCGCAATACGCGAGCTCTATTTTCGATGTTTAGTAACTTCTTCACGTCTTCGAATGATTTCTATTGTCCCGGTACTGACCGGCTTTGACAATTCGAACATGGGCGACATGACTTGCGACATGTTGGCATATATCTCGCAAGATAACTGACTGTGTCTTGCCTTTAGAAGATTTGGTCTTGTTAAACAACAAGTTTTTATTACACCCGACCGTCGTATCTCGTCCAGTGCCTTCGCCAAAATTTGGTCCTGTTTTGAAACAACTACAGCATATATAAGCATGCCATCTACGCCCACTATGAACATCCCCTGATATTTGAAAAGGTGTTACTGCCACATTCATCTCGTGTTTCATAATTCCAACAGTTTGCATGTGTAAATTTCGACAAAAGTTGAGTTTTATATTTAAAAAGTTATTCTGGCAATTTTCTATATCTTTTTGTGAGTGCGTGTGTGAACATCTTCCGTGGCTGAACAAAATTTTTATTTGACAAGTATCGCAAAAATAAGGAATATTTGAGTCGACAGGGTTAGAAAATTTACACCTGGCCTGTTAAGTTTGGTCAGAACTGAACTCGTATGGACGGATTCGTACTTTGACTGTTGCCGGAAAGGTTTTGTGTTTCGACCGAATTCGGTTTGGGATAAAGAAGTGCTAGAAAAAAAACTGGCAAACAAAAAAATCAGCAAAATTTACATTTTGCAAAAAACATATTCATAAGTTGGCTATTAAAGGGGCTGAATAATATGTATTTTTTGATCGAAAGTGGGCATGTTGAAAGATAACGAGTAGTAGAATTTTGGTGCTTTCATTTTTACAACCTCAAAACACTTGTAGTCGAAATGACATCTCCATCGAAAAGATCTGAAAGTATGAACTGGCTAATTGTAACAGTTCGTTCGCCCAATCCCCCACCCACCTAGCTCCGAGTCAGCTGTGACTTGTTTAACATCGTATATCTCTCTGTCAGAGCTACGAAGCCTTCCTTTGTTCCATTAACAGGAGTCGACTTCATATGTTGTGAGGCACGAATCCTGCATACCAGCCCCTATTATTCAAACAGTTACATAAAGTACACGCCCAATATACACTCTCAGTAAAACAGGCACAATTTTTAGTGATCTGTATATCTTTCATTTGTTAATGAAAGTGCAGAAACGTTAGCTTCCGCAATCACCTGTCAAATATTTGTTTACATTCTGGCCTTTAAATGTCAAGTGATCAAAGTCAAGTGACCAAAAATTTAAATAAAGGGGTTATACTTTATTTGTCAAATATATAGTAAAATAGTTGGCAGATGCATAATTACGCATAAATTTATTTTGCACACCCATAATATTTGACTTTTTATTTTTTACGTTCTTTTTGAAACATTAATTTAAAGTTTTTGGGTGGATAATTGCAAAAAATTATTTTTTCATGTAATAAAGTATGCTTCCTATATACAAACAAATGTCAACTATTGCGCTTGATTTGGGGTTATTTCCGTATTATTTTCTTTTACTTTGAGGGCCTTTAGCAAATGCCAATGGGTGCTTGTTATTTGGTACGATGAACGTCAGCTGACATTCAGCTGATACTTTCAGGCATTTTATTGGTTTTCCTGACATTACCGCGGTACACTTTTTTGTCAGGAAGATTGTCTTCCCGTAACGTCGCTGATGTCAGATGACAAAATGGCGGCCTCCATGAGTGAAAACTGAACTAGTAGTTTTTAAATAATTTGATCAATGTAAGCAGGCAATATGAAGTAAAAAGAAAAAGAAACTAATTTCATGCACAAACCAATCTGTTTTAGTAATAAGTTTGAAGAAAAGAACTCTGAAATGGCACAAACACGACTTTTGTAATCATCCAATGAGAACCAGGACAAGTGGCCCGGATGTAAACAAACATGGACGACAAATGAATCGCAAAAAAGTTAAAAAGTTATTGCAGTTATAAGTTACTTCATACAAGTAAACATCACAGACATGAAACAATGGAGATATTCATGCAGTTATCTGCAAAAAAGTGATATTTTCCAGTGATAGTTTGATAGATATAGCGAGTTTTCAACGCCCGCCATTTTCATTTTCCTGACTGTCCGCACGCTTATTATTGGAGGCTCAGCTGACAGTATTCAGGGGATTACGGACATTACTCTCAGCTTTTTTCCTGGGCCCGGATTCACAAAACTTCCCTTAACTTAGCTTAAACTTAACTTATCCCTCACTTAACGGGCCCTTTAATTTCTTAAGTTAAGGCTTCTTTGTCGATTCACAAAACCCACTTAAGTCACACTTAAATTTAAGTGACCATTTGTGTCGTTTGCACGGACTTCAAAAGCTAGGACTTTACCCAATGTAACAGATCGAAACCTTCCACAGGCATGTTTTTTACTATTTGAAAATCCATTCTGATAGTTTTTTGAAGAATCATCGCATTTTTCTTTCATTTACACTTTCACTTAACAGTTAAGGGACCTCGGGACCTCCCTTAAAATTTTGCTAAGTTAAGGGCCCGCTAAGTGCACTTTTAAGTTAAGTGGTATGCATCACTTACACGTCCCTTAACTTAACCTGATTTAAGGGATGATTCAGCAAAATTGAAAGATTTAAGTGAAATTTTAAGTTAAGGGACGTTCGTGAATCCGGGGCCTGACGCCCAATAATAAGCACCCAATAAAAACTTATGGGTCGTTGAATCTCATACAAAGTAGCCACAGGGGTGCCTCAAAGCGAGCGCAGTTGACTTGCTTATTGTTACATAGCGAGGCTTTGAAGCGGTGCCTGAAAACTTTGCAGCGTACGAGCTCGTACCGCTTCTTGGAGCTACCACCCGCCGGACGTATACGAATATGAGCGTAGATTTTACTTTTTATGTGGGCGATAATATAGAATTTTACGAGTATAGCATACAAATATTGCAACTGGGCCACTTGTTTCTAGATATACCATAGGCAAACAGGATATATTGACTCTGCTTCTTTATATTTTCCACCTCTCTGGTTTCAGTTTTGTTTTTCAGCTCTTATCTGGATAACACTTTTAGAAACCACCTCTTGTTCTTGTAAACGGCAACACAACGCTGAACTATAATCGATCAATCTGATCCAAACTTTTTATCAATTATGACAACAATGTTGAGACTCTTAGTAAATACATGTACAAATCTTATAAACATTATTTAGCAAGAAAGAACACGATGTCTATTATTTCAAGCCAACTATATATCAACAATCTATGAAGAAGACCTCGTAATTAAAATAGGAGAGGGTCAAATTCAACGGTCCAGAGCGTTATGTCCGCCTATTACAAGCTTGCTTCATGTAACCCCGAGGGTTTCCGCACACTCGCTTCATAATTATTCGAGATTACGCTATGGTACAAGTGACTCATGTATCAGGTACTGAGAAACCTGGAAACGGTCCGCTGGATTTATGACAAATGACGTATGACAGCTAGATAACGAAAAGCTCCTTAAAACAGTGCAGAAGGCGTAGCTAACATCCACTGTGTCGTAAGGGCTGACTAGTTGTTTCTTGAGCTAAATAACAATTGCAGCCATTTACGCTATTCTTTGAAGCGTAAAAATCTCAAACAGCTATTTTGCAAAAAAAAAAAAAAAAAAAAAAAAAAAAAACATGTGGTAACAAAAATATGCTTCATCTTGTATAAAAATATATTTCAGCCTGGTCATTTGGCGCATAAGAGCAATGCATTGCTAGTTGTTGTCAAGGCTGAGTGTGACAAAATAGAGTAGATGTTAGTGGATATAACACCACAAGAAGGATTTGCTCAGTGCATTAATTAAGCCTTTAGAAGGCAGACACACACTGAGCCTAAGTCGGCTATCATTGAATTTGAAATGCTGATATTTACATGGGTTAGTGTGATATTATCTATATGAGAATGTAGAAGGAGTATCTGTGTTGCGGTTGAGCAAGATATTGGTGCGGTAAAGGATAAAGCAGAGCTGCTAGAATATATCCATAGTAGTATGAAAACGTTGGTTCTACTGCACACAAAGAATTAAGAAACGACATGACCTCTATGAGAACCACTGCATACAAAGAATTAAGAAACGACATGACCTCTATGAGAACCACTGCATAGGAACGGATGATTGTGACGTCATAATCATTGTGACAGTCATATCAGTAAGTGGAGCAAGGGAGCAAAAGTTGTAGAACTACAATTGGATCACATCAGATCCAGGGATGGCATCCAGTGACAACTATTTCGGTAAGTGTTTATTGAAACTTTATAAATAAAAAGTGAACTTTGTAAACAA